>CACKRE030005026.1:240880-273502 GCA_902602495.3 Ectocarpus sp. CCAP 1310/34 | reverse complement strand
AAATGCGGCTCGATTTGTCATATTTTTCAACACCGTGGGTTTGCCTCACTGGGAGGGGATGTTTGATGNTGAGATGTGAGTGACAGGCAGAGAGGAGCGGAGAGGAGGGGGGCCCGTCGATACATTTTTGTTGAAAAAATGCGGCTCGATTTGTCATATTTTTCAACACCGTGGGTTTGCCTCACTGGGAGGGGATGTTTGATGGTGACCCCGGGTTTTGTATTGTATTGCGATTGGAAGCGCCTTGCTTGTGGCGACAGCCAAGGTGTGTCTATAGAGGAGGCTGGCTTGTGTAGGTATCTGATGTGACGGCATGTTACTGTACCTCAACAGGGATTTGGACAGTACACGTAGGAGGCTGCTGCAAGTGTACATCCGGCAAAGGATGTCCCTTTTGAACTGTTGATGTTCGAGCACGTGGTTGAACAGACAGGTTCGATGTTGGTGTCTCCCCTCAGTCGTGAACTGCACTACTGCTGTACAGCAGGAGGTTTGGGTAAACCTTCGCTGGTGTTGGGAGCGGATTGCTGCAGTTGGTATGAGCAGCGAGAAACCCTTGGACAAATGAGAGCAAGTTGCACACTACGCCCGACCGGTGACGGTAGAGCCCAGGTTGTCACCTCCCCCCCAGCATGTCACAATGAGCTCGGGCTCCTGGTAGAAAAAAAGGAGACCAATAATAGTTGGAGAGGCTTGCTCCAAATGTTCCAAAACGACTCCAATCAGACTCATGATGACTTGCGCTTTTCTCTCGCTCAAGCATCTGAGATTCTGCCTCTTTGCGCAATGGAAAGAAGCTGCTGTCGTCGACTCTTCACGTCCGTCTGACTGCTCTCTCACAAACACGCCAGAGAGAACAGAGAACGCGCCGTGCACACCTGCAGCAGTGCAGTCAACTTTTGGGAACGATACCTTACCTCTGACCTGTCAAACAGCTGTAGGCCGAGACACCTGACTGAGGAGATGCCAACAAATGTTATAATGCTGCGCACCACATGCGAGAGTTCGTTCTCCTTCTGTCAACTTCCACAAAACCTGAAAAAATCCTCAACGTTCTATAATAGTACACCGCGCTCTCATACCCCCTCCCCCGCCTTCGTGTATACTGTACAACCAGTCGAGGCACACAGCGAAGTCCCGACCCCAAAATTGTGCGAAAAAACATCGCTTCAACACCTACAATAACCACCAAGAGTAAAGGATAAACGCATGAGCGCACAAGAAAACAAAACAGCAGTTGCGTGACACGCCAGTGCACGACTTCACAGGTAGGTGCGTGACTGCTCACGAAAAGCCATAGCAAAACGATTGAACGTTTGACTACCCACGCTGCCGGACTTGTACCTGTGACAAGGACAAGCAACCCGATCAGCTTGCCCCCTACAGAGCGCTTGTGGCTTTGGGCCATCTCAGCTGGGACACCATAAGCTTGCACTACGGGCATGCGGTCACTATTGCCTCATTATGACCCAAACAAGTTTCCTGATGAAACTAGCCCGAGTCTGGCAACAGCCAGGCTTTTTTGCCCCCTTCAGCCATCACTCCCTGAATTCGTTTTGTGATTCTCCAATCCACTCCTTGGCCATCCTTCCTCTGTTGCGTTTGCTTCCACACAAATCTTGCCTCCTTTCGTCTTGATCGGTCGATTTCTCGCATGTCTTGCCATGCGCTTGTGTCATTTCTTCACACCAATATTTCTTCCTTTCGTCCTAGTCGATTGTGAAACACAAAAATTGGTGCCACGCCGTGCGAACCAACCCGGGTTATCAAACCGGGCCACGGGCCACCTCCATCGCCTTGTCAATCGTGTCAACGCCCTGACTGATGCCCTGCGCGCGGTCCCCCTTTCCTCCGCCCTTTCCTCCCCTGCCGGACGCATCAAGCGCAGACTGAGGCCGTGATGAGATGCATGCGCGACAAGGACAGCCGGAAGGGCAGCAGCGTGGAGGGCGGGGGCATGAACACACTCGCATACAAGCGCTCGTAAGCGTTCACCCATGGAAACTAACACGGTCACGCCAGACAGCTGCGTCGTCATTTCTATGCTGATACCGCATTTCGGGAGACACCATACCGCTGGGGCAGCTTGTAAAGCAACCGTTACACTTCCAAACGACACAAAGAACAGCAGCCTCGTGGTGTATGTGGAGTACGCACCACACTTCCAAGTGTAACCTTCGTGTAAGTCTTCGGACTTGGCTTTCTAGACAAAGAACGAACGCCCAAACAAAACAAAGCCTTGAGTGTGTACGCGAGCATGGGAGTCTTCCTGACCCCTCTATCGTAACCGAAGTGCCACATAATTATCATCACACCTGCACCCATTTGTTGGTGTCCTTCTTCGCAGCCTTAGAGTTGGGGATGAGGCCGCAGCACAGATACCGGTCAGCCTCTTCGTCCGCGGTGAAGAGCATCATGGACGTCTGGGTCAACAGGAGGATAGCCATGCCAGGACGTGGGAGAAGGGCAAAAATTGAGGGTTTGATACATGTTAGTCACGGGATGCCTAACATCGATTCACGCGTTGTGGGGCAGAGTTGTACCGCGGTGTGCCCGGGACGGGTAGGCGCACAGAACTTTGTGCCTGTAACATGTAACCGGCTTACCTTGCGAGAGAGCAGACCCCTCAAGATATTGTATCGGCTCGCAAATGACCAATCCTGATTCACATGAAAACTTCGCGCGTCGGCGTGTACGTGGAGTGGCGCAACAGCAGTAGTACACATGACATAGTGCACCATGGTAGCAATCAGGCGCACGTACTCACCAGTTCAGGACATGCCTTGGACACCTCGGCAAGGATCTTTACGGCGGACTTCGCATCGCACCCGAAGTCCGCGCGGAAAACCAGCTGTACGTACAAACGCGAGAGGGTAGCGAGGAGCGGGGCGGAGTGGTTCTGTTACTATGACGTTCCACGGTCTGTGGTAAAGTGGTGGGCTCCTCGACCACATACATGCGTAGGTACATCCGGTTCCCCGACCCATTCGGACTCGTGCTCGGCGCAGTGGCACACGCCAATACATGGTTCCACATAAGACTCTGGAACGAACAATGCACTGATTCGCTAATGCCTGGCGCACACTCTAAAGCGTTGTGTTGACAACCTCGCAAAATATGCAAGACAGCAAGACTAGTCCGAAATCCAGACAAAAAGACTTGCCCAGAGCGAATAGTAGACTCGCTAGAGACCTGGCACCGACACAACTAGCCTGCCTCGGAAGCATGGGGCAAATAAGCTGAAGCAGTGACACCATACTTCTCGGGGCTGCATATCGCTAGATAGCTTTCAATACCCCCGCGAGTCTGAAGTCGCTCCTGCTGCTGTTTGTTGTCCAAGAGTTCAGATTCAACACGAAAAATTCCCGACTTCAGTACCTGGGTCCCACCAGCCTCCTTTGTCTTCTCGGCTTCCGCCTTACCCGCAGTGACCGCCTGTCCCACACGCTCCTCCATCACCTTCTTCTTCAGTGCTTTAGCCTATAATTTGAAACCATCACAGGCACGACGTCGAAACGCTGTGAGCAAACGCGCTATACGCCAAGCACAGTTGAGAAAACAGGTTCGGGTTTCATGCATACACCGCAACAAATTTCCAGCTTCGGTGCGAGGCTCTCCTTGAAATTGTCCGAAAAAACGCCCGTCGGCACCAGTGTATCCCCAACCATACAACACCACCACGCTAGCATCTCACAGTGCACTAGGGTTCTGCAAACTGCATGTTGTAGAGCAATGCAGGTCGTACGCGTGTGTGTCCTCACAACACATTCTACATACACAACGGCCGGCCGGCCGCCAGTACTGAGGGATAAAAAACCACGACGGCAACGCCACGCCCATGGTGGCACACTACATGGATCACTCGTGCGTGAATGTACAGTACAGGAATAACTTCAAGTACCTTTTGGACAAGGGTCGCCAGACGAGCGCGTAGTTTGTTCTTCGCCTTGACCGAGATAACTGCACCGTCAAGCTCCGCACCCAGGCGTCGGACCTGAGAGTACGTCGTGGTATCGTGGTATCAACGCACCAAGACTAAAACGTCGCCGCAACGCCTACGTGTCTTGTACGAAGTTGATTCACCACACGGAAGTGGTCCGCCACAATGTCTTGGGGTCACCCGGCTCGTGGTGACATGTCCATTGCGTGCAATCGATGTGAGATACTAGCGGGCGATAGACATGATCAAGGAATAGAGCGGTCTTCCCAATATTGCATGCATATCGCGGAGGACAGCTACCCTCTACCCTGAAAGAAGACGAACGGATAGCAAGTCTCGTGTCCCCACGGGCGCGATGACAAACCCAAGCAAGTACTTCAAGTATTGAGGTACTTACCTTAGTGTCGAGAGAGATGTCTTCGATCCCGTCGGCCACATCGAGCTGCTGTTCGAACGCCTTGGCCCTCTCAACAGCAGCAAGGGCCAGCCCGCGGGTCACTGCGACAATGCGCCGCACGCCCTTGGCGATGCCCGCCTGTGCATTGCAATACCATAGAGCATCATGTTCCATCAGTCCGTGCTTACGTCCCACCAACAGCAGCATGGCCCTCAACTGCCATGCACCTGACCGGTGATCAGGAGGAAAATCGTCACCCGTTGAACTTGATGCACGGAATCAAGTTACAAGAAGGATTCTGGCCGTCTGGTTGGGTGAGTGCATATCCTCCGTGGTTTTACTTCATCATGTACTATTAACACCTGGCTTCATGGTCTTGTCTCGTGATTGTGATTCTCGACCATCGACACACTAGACACAAACTGTACCACCCCCTTCATAACGCACTCGTTGAAGCACGGGTATATCGATGTCAACTTGGCATGAACATATTATGATTCCCGCATTATTTTTCTGTCGTCCCATATATTCTCGGCACGTCTACACCTCTCAGTACACTTCATATTTGACGCACAAGCGGCATCGACTTGCCAGTTACGGACAAGTCGTCTCTTGTTGTTGTTGTTGTTTCTCACATTAGCTCTGTAGTCCACAAAAATGGGGAGCCCGTGGTCTCAAAACCCGGCACATACGACGCCGTGAGAAAAAAACAAAAACAAAAAAAGGGTGCAAACCGCTCGGAAAAAGAAAACAAAATGATAGAAAGAAAAGAACAGGTATCGCACCGACCGCTCGAGAATAGAGCCCTCGGACACCGATCAAAATCAAACAAAACAAAAATAACAGTCTCTGTACCTACAGGAACACGCCTAAAACACGACAATGCCCCGTGCTGCTGTATCACCTCCTCAAGGATGACGAACGTCTCCGCCTCCTGGGTGTTGCTCAGGTGGGTTCCGCCGCAGAACTCCACCGAAACGTCAGACCAGGCCGAGTTCTCGGGGTCCTCAAGCATTGCCGGCACCTGTTGCAGTAATCAACACGACTCAAGCGAACCTCCAGCACGGTGTGCGATACCACGCCACACCGAAATACAACAACAGGACGTGACACACGACATACTTCGAAGTGCATACTACCTCCGAACCAGGCAGCTCTGACAAACCGACAAACGCTGCTATTTTAGCAGTTGTGACTTCAAGCCGACCTCCAGCCCTCGTTGCGCCGAGTCACAACAACATCGATATGGCACTCACTCATCCGTTCAACTGAAAGCGCTCACGCTCGGTCATTCAAGTGTCAGTCGTCAAATTTCAATAGCATCCGAACTCGTTGAGATGGAGCTCTCGAGCATATACCGAACTTCAGTCACACGCAGCTAGTCTGCAACTGCGAGGAAGTGCTTCGAGGCAAAACACATGTGCATGCGGTAGGACGCCTGAGGTATACATGCTCCGCAGTGTTCGCGCACTTACATCCTGGCCGATGCTGAGCACTCTCACTGGGTCAGGATACCTCTCGCCAAACACGCCACGGAGGCTCTGGATGCGCTGTGCCTGATGACGGTTGGCGAATGAGTGTTATTAATAGTGGAGACGAAAAGCCACAAGCAAGCGATCATCAAAACGCGCACACCTGTCGTCCCGACAATTTGACTGTCACGGTAGACTGCAAACGAAATGGAGCAACATGTTATCAACTGATCAGACTATCAGATATAGACAAACCAGTGTAACAGTCGGGTTTCTCGATCCACGGTGACCTTCACTCTTGGTGTTGTTACCTCATATGCATACCACAGATATTTCCTACGACCATTATTGAAGGTCGGCAACGGTAGTTGAGGCTGCTGCTCTTCTGAACAACAAGATGATGCTGACGGCAGCCAAGAAATGAGAACGTAAGTGAATCCACGACCGAGAACCAACGCGTTACGCTTTACCTGTTCGAGGGGCGCGACGAACGCGTAGACCGGCAAGTTCTTGTTGATCTTGTCGTTCACCAAGTCCTCCACATCGGCCACCTGGTGACATCAAATTACCGTCAACACCGCGTCGAAAACAAGGCAATAAGCGGTCGTTAGGCCATCACGCAAGGGGCAACCAATACTGGTCGTACCTTGGCAACACAAGAGCCAACAGCTGGAGCCAGCAACATTCCCTCAACAGATGCCATGAAAAACCGCACTATCGCACCATGAACGGCACCAGCACTTCGGTATTCCCTACTTCTTCAATACGAAGCGTTCCGGGAACACCAAGGCCGAAGATCTCACCCATCACCGGCAGCAACTCCAACAACATCAACCACAAGAAACAATGGAACTTGACAAAGAACAAGAATCGTTGCGACACTGACACGAAAAGAACGTCAGCCGCGTAGTGTACGTACCTAGATACGTACCTAGATACCTAGAAGGAAGGATAACTAAATTTACCGCTGAATTGTACTGGAACACTGTGTACAGATTTGTTATTTTTGCTTTGTGGTTCGTTCGCTGGGCTCTTCGAGTACAAAAACTCAGCTGTGTGAGCTGTTCGAGCTTGAGAACGTCACTGATGGCAGCTAGCAGCTGATTCACACCAACTGCTATATTTTCATCTTGCATGACGTCTTCATGACAGACAACACTCTTGTGCTCTGATGAGCAGCCCATGCGGAGACGCTCCTCGTAATGACGATGGAAATGAACCCACCTGTTCAGCCGTGAGAGCGCCTGACCAGGAGAAGTCGAATCGAAGTTTCTCATCGTCGAGGAAAGAGCCCTTCTGGTCGCACATGCCATCAGAAGGATCCAACACCTTGACGAAATGAAGAGAGAGCGAACGCGAGAGAGAGACAGAGAGAGGGGGGGGGGGACCGACGTGACAATACGACTCAGACAACGTCTTACACTGAATGATTGGCACAAACGATAACAGCGCTGCACACCACTTGTTGCTCTGCATTGGATATTGAGTACAGTAGGGCTGGTGCCTGAAAAACCAACGGCGTCAAAAGTTGTCTACGCTGCTCACGACGGAGCGAGAGCGAGCGGTTTGAATCGCCAGAGGTTGGTGGAGGCTGCAGTTAGTCGTGTACATGGACAGCTACAGAAAGTAGTGATAGTGAGTGCATGTCGTCGCCTACGCCAAGCAGCAGTCAAACGACCATCGCAAGACTGTGCACGTATACGAAATATCTGCCGAGCATCAATCGACAGGGAAGACTCACAGCAAGCAGTAGGAAAGTGGAGAATGAAGTGTGACATTAGAACGATGCAGAGCGTACATCGATAGCTTACAAGGTACGATCGTCAGTGCAAAAGATGGAGCCATGGTCGTCAAATCTCTCAACACGGCCTGCTGGTATGCATACGGATTTAATACTTTGTGCTGGATGTACCGCGACAGCCGGCTGTACCGTTCACTCTACCTACCTTCCTGAGGGCGAAGTTGAGGACGTGCGTCATGGTGTGGTTAGGAGCCACATTGGCACGTCTCTCGTAGTCCACCTTGCACACCACGTCGCTCCCCACTGACAGTGTGCCAGCCTTGACCTGCACCACACGGCACGGCATAAATTCACATCAGAGACGGGGACTTTCACACAAGACAGATAGCTAGCTCAATAGAGACAAGGTAGGTGGCAGCATGGACGATACCGAAAGGTAATCCACCGTTCATCACGGAAGCGGCTGCCCTGCGGATGGCACGCTGCTGTGTGAACGATGAAAAAAGTCCAATAACACCAACAGACAGTGATCATCAAGCGACTGCTCTCCTGTTGCTCCGTAAGGTGCATTGGCTACACGAAAGAGTACTGGTTCAAATGGCTACTCATTTGCCCGCACGTCTTGGACGTGTGCCGGCCGCCAGCTACACTCGTGCATAGACAGGCACACATCACATACCTCAACAGCCCCGTAATACTGTTGGCAACAGCTGGCAACGATATCACTTCGTACCCCGACTCGAACCGCCGCCAAGGAGGACACACATACGCTAGCCATGATAACAAGGTAGGGATGAACGGCTCTGACCACAAACACCATCTCTTCCAGAAATGCTTCACTCTTGATCGGATTATGTGAGGTGCATATCAGATTGTTTCCTATGTTGTCTCACGGTGTGTTGCTTTGCCCCGTCGAAACACAATTTCCACCCCTCACTAAAGTACCTGCCCGATGTGCAGGGTGTAGGCGCCGAAGTTAGAAACCTGGCGGACGGCGAACGAGCCAGACCCGTCCGACAGTGACAGCTCGCCGATGTCGTAGATCTGAGCGTGTCAACACAACAAGTGGCAACACCGTGACATTTGCTCACAATGCAATAGCGTTCAACACAAATCCTGTTTCTTAAGCGACTACCACGATTAGTCTAAAAGTGCCGCCAGATCCTTCGCCAACTCGAAAACACGTTGAGCTTGTGCAGTTGTGCAGGTCTGCCTTGCTTCTACACCAGCGTGCCTCGCCGAAAGCATAAACCCAACCTAAATAGTGGACGCACTCCCTTGCAAGCCGCTTTACTGCAGCCATCGCTTTCCTACCTGCCCGCCCCCCTCGGCGTAAAAGCTGGTGCAGTCAAGCACCACCCCGACTGTCTGCTGGTCTGCCTCGTCGACGACGGCGGACGCGGAAGGCACAAACCCTACACCGTCCTCTCCCTCTCCCTTCCCGACGAACAGGGCAAGCACCTAATCCGGCACGTGACAAATCAAATGGGCAACATTGTCGCGTAAGGAACGGTTCTGTGTTTGCCGCACGCACGAAGCGAGAGGGCCGCGAAAACCATGAGAAGGCACACTCACGGCAGCGTGGGAGTGAGGATTGGTTGAATGTTTCCGCGTGGCCATACAGCCTGGAGGATTCGAGCGCAGATCGTGAGAGAGTGTGGATCAAAGCAGATTGGGGGCACTCGATCGAGGCCAGGGCACCGGCCAGCTAGCTTGCCGATCAACAGCCTGAGGTGAATCGGGCGACACACAAAGCAGACACTACAACTGGCTTATGATAGACAATGAGGCACAGCCTCCCAACCGTGGACCCACTGATGTACGAATGGAAACTCGCCTTCGCTGCGGGCTGTTGGTGCCAGGTGTAGCGTCCAGACGCTTCCGTGGCCTCCGTGTCTCGCTTCGAGAGCCAGTCCATCTACAAACCAAGCAAACAGCACGGAAAGCCATGGTAAAGAAAGGGAAATAATGGCATGCGCCCATGACGAAGCGCTCCAATTCCGTTTGGCAGATGCAACAGACGGAGCAGTAGAACTGCCTGGTGCTGGTCCTTGCAAGTGCATCCATTGAGCATCCAACTTGAAAGCCGCCTCGCATTCTTCTTGTGTGAGCAACGTCATGTTCGTAAGAAACCCGTGGTGTAACCGGCCTATATGATCCATGCGCAAACGGCTTGGTACGGTGGTGTCTGAATCTCACCTGTTCAGCTTCCAATATCATAGGTTTGCCTCCGGCGGCCTTCTGGTTGCTTCTGGCTTGGTTGCTCTTCATCTTTTCGTCGGACATCTTCTGGTCGAAACCCTCAACGTCTACGCTCAAACCCTTGCAAGCGAACGGGCAAGAGTTATTGGAGTCGGCATGCACGTCGAAAGAAACGCCCCGGTCAGACCCTGCCGCGCCAGAAACAGGCACAACACGCTTTGAACAACGAAACGAACGCTTGGCGATCGATCGTGCAACAGCTGAGGGGTACCAAACAAGCGCGTGCTACTGGTCGCTTTGAGCCGCAGCATGTATCTGTCCGTACTCCAAGTAAGGAAGCCGGTACGACGTTGGCAGAACAGTAAAGCGAACAAACGTCAAGCTGGGGGAAACAATATCGGTGACAACACATTGATGCAGCCTGCACTAGGCTCGGAACACACCAAAGTGCTCAACAACCGTGGGACCACGTGAAACTAAATGGCACGTGTGAAAAAAAAAAATCAAGCCTGCCCACCAGTGCACATGCACAGTCTCAACGTTCGTGTTGCCGATCGCATGTATAGAATTCCACACCCCAGCCCTTGTCCCGCCGTCCAGCAGAAGTCACGTCCACGCCAACAGCAAGGCGTTGCTTGCGAGAAACAGCTCTAGTAGTAACCGGGCATTCTCAACCCCGTTGCTTGTCGAGAAATGCTCTTCAGTCGGTGACGGCGTAGTGTAACTTTACCTTCTCCTCTGCCATTAGCGTCAGCAGGTCGAGAGGGAAGCCCATAGAGGAGTACAGCTGGAACGCGACCGTACCAGGGAAAACCCTGCACATGATGCACATGTACAAGCAGCGAGGAGAAGCTGGGGCGATCGTCGAGCGGACCCTCATGCAGCTACTAGTGCGATGTGCGGACGCAACGCGTGCAAGATCAAGACAACTTGCACGATCATGGATGATGAAGAACGCTTGTCGGTTTGGCTGACTGAGGACACTCACTTGCTGTCGCCAAGGGCGGCCGCGACCTTGTTGAATTCCTTTAGTCCTTTGTCGAGAGTCTTGTTGAAGGACATCTCCTCGTCCTTGATCACGGCTGTCACTCGCGCCTCTGCGTCGACAAGCTCCGGGAATATCCCCTTCATCAGTCCCACCACCTTCAAAACCGCATCAACACGTGGAAGCGCATGAAAGCGCATGGTCCGCAAGGTATTAACAACAGCATCGGGGTTTGACAAGAGTTTTTACGGCAAAAATGCTGCAACAAACGGAGTTGGTCAAATCGTGTAGAGGAGAAGCCACCAATAAGCAAATACAGAGTGAACGCAAAGCACTAGTGGTTGATCCCTGCAACAGGCTGAACTACTGAGGCCGGTCGTCTTCTGCACGGCCAGTGACATCGCATGACCCAGATGAAATATTCAAGGTGTCCCAAAACTCTCAAGTAGTACCGGGTGGGTGTCGCCCGTGAAAGGCAGGTCAAATCTCTTGGCCCTACCACTACAATACTGCACGACTAAACAGCTACTGTTATCATTGTGCCCACTTCCGTGCACCATCAAAAGAAGAAGATGCCCCTGGATACAGTACAGTATAGCCGTGCTGGGGCCAAACACTTCCCCCAATTTTACCCCGTCACGCCGTGGACCCACTCACCACGGGCACAAGAGTGTGGAAGAAGCCAGGCTTGCCGCCGAGGACCTGTTGTCCGTACCTAATGGCCCTCCTCAACACGCGACGCAACACGTAACCGCGACCGTCGTTGGAAGGGGTGCACCCGTCCGTGATGGCTATCGTGAGGGTGCGGATGTGGTCAGCCACTACCCTGTAGGCCATGTCCATGTTGTCACTGTCCTCCTCGCCAACCTGTCAAAAAAGTACAAAAGACGGCAGCACCACACATGGCACATAAATACGAGCATGAACATGTAGCAACAGGGGCATACACAAAGAGACAAGACCGTTGCTTCTGGTCCAGGCAGGAGGCGCGCCTCACTGGATGATAAAACGAAATAACCACGTGTAAGCTCCGAAAAACGTTCGCCGGTAAGCTAAGCAGGGGCGTATGTGTGAATCTTCGCAATCTCATCTCGACGTGCAGTGCGGTGCCTCGAAAACGTACAAAGCCAACAAAACGGGATGGACGAGTTCAGAGCGAGCGGTCTTGTGGTTGAAGTAGGTGTGAAAAAGTACTGGGAACTTCGCCCAGCCCCCGGGTTTGTTACGAAGGCCTGGACTACATCGTCGGTAGAACGCGATGGTCATTTCTACAAGAGGTACACACACAACGAGTGCAACGCCGGTCAACAAATACAATACTCGAATACACAACAACACATGCCTGGTCGAAGAGTAACTAATAATATGCATAGCAGCCTAGGTGACTGTTCTACGAGCATGGCTTCCGTACCTTCCCGGTGTAGGGCCGAGCTCCAGTGGCGGAGCTAATGGCTTCGAAAATAGGCACGAATACATCCGTGTCGTAGTTGGACATCTTGCCCTGCGAGGTACGTGACCCGAGAAAAATAAGAAAGCAGGTAGGGGATTGTTGGGGTTGGTACGCTCAGGACGTTCACTTGCAGGCATCACAGGCCAGGGGCTACTATGCTCTGGCTCCAAAAAGAAGCATGGTGCAAAAGTGTGCGGCAGGCATCCCGAAGAGAGGATGTCAATTGCAGAACGGTTCTACTGGTACTTCGTACTAGGGTATGAAACAGCCTTCACCATCCACCAGGGATGCGTACGCCCATCAAGATGCATCATGGTTACGCCTACAGAGAAGTCTTGTGTTCCGCTGTACGACAATCAATAGGTACCCTTTGAAACAGCAACGCTACCGCAAAAAAGTGTCAGCGACAAGGGTACAAGGCGATCAACAAAACTTCCAGCTCCAACGATGGTTTTCTACCAAGACCTCTCTCGCACGTCGTGAATCCCTCAACTATTTGACCGTTGTGATACTGTAGCGCGTGGGCGTGCTTGCCTGCAGGATGGAGGCAAGGCGCTCGAAACCCAGGCCGGTGTCGATGTGCTTGTTGGGGAGTTCCTTGAGGCTACCATCGCACTCGCGGTTGTACTGGATAAACACCACGTTCCAGATCTGCACAAAGAAAACATTCAACATACAAGCCGCCGGAAATTGTGAAGCCTTGTGGTTGCCTTCACGTTGAAGCGGCACAAAAAAGCGAGGGCAGCAGCTCTGAGCGACACCACTGCATACCAGTATTGAGTCTGCAGTACGTTCGGGGTGCAGCGTCTCGCGTGGAGCATATTTCGTATTGTCCAGCACAAAATCTGCTGACAGTATACCGTGCGCCGAGCCATGGGCAAACAATATTCTGTGGGAGGGAGCTGCCTCACAGTCTACATCATGGTTCGCACGTGCAAAAGCCGTATCATTTGGTTTCATTTCGTCGATCAACCAACAGAGATTGCCGTGGTTTGGAACGCAAACATAACCTTCAACCAAACACATGGCGACCGATGTAGGAGTGTAGGTGATACCTCGATAACTTCGGGCTTGTCCATGTTAACATCCTTCGCGGCATCGCGGCCGCCGATGCGGTCATAGTGGATCTCCACACACGGCCCGCACGGACCAACGTCGCCCATTTCCCAGAAGTTGTCAGCCAGACTGAACGGCAGGACTCGGCTCTCGGGTAGGTACCTACGACACACGATCGACCCAAGGGATGGTAAGGGGTGGGGAACCGAATGGTGAGGTGAAGTCGCGGGCAGAGCAATTTCACACGAATTGAGTGCCAGATACAGGTCAGGACAGGAGTAGTCTGTGCACAAGAGCGGCGTCAACCCATAGCGTCTACATCACACCAATGACGAAATAATAAATATTGAGAGGAGAATGGTCACATTTTTTCACCTCACCATTCGGTTTCTGCCTTGATTTACCGCACGCACGCAATTGACGTTGATGGTGTCTAGCCTTGTCCCGTGAGGTTGTCATCAACCTTTCCGCACTCGTGCGGAGCGTCCAACGCTACGCCGCACCCTCTCTCACGCATCACCCCTCCTCGTGAACAACACAAAGTGAATTGCCTAACGTGTGTTGCACCTCGTGTATCAAGCAGGCAACTATAGTGACCTTCGACCCACCGAGAACGGTGGCAACTTGCCAAGCACACCGACGCCGCTGTGTCCGTTACATCACCATTTCCTCACTTGAGCCAAATCTTCTTGGCGTCCTCATCAGCTCCGACTCTCAGCTTCTCGTCTCCACCGAAGTACGTGGCGTACAGCCGAGAAGGATCGAGCTTATACACCTATTTATCGAAACACCAACCAAGACCATTTCAAGACAAGACGCACGGGAGAGTTACAGAATTACAACGCACCATCAGGACACCACCCCCCCTTGCACTGCTGCCGTGCTAATTTCGAGCCCTGTTATGCATAGCTTGGTTCGTCTGTGTGGAACGGCCTGGAACGTATCGCACAAAAGCAGTGGGGAATCCTATTGCACAGCTGCCGAGTGAAACGAACGGGCAGCATGAATGCAGGCTACTCCCAAATGCCGAAGGCAATTCATCGTGCTCCCTACTGCAGCAATGGAGAACATGAGCACGGGTGTACCACTACTGTGTAGGAACAAGGGACAGGCAACCCTCTGCGACCAAACATACAGGCACTCAGCGCTAAGGTGCCAAGTCCATCACGAAACGTGGAGTGCAGCATAGGCGATACACACGAGGATGAACAACATCAATTGATGATTACGACCGTTAAGCCGCTGGGACACTTCGCGTCGGGGTGTCCCCTGCAACCCGCTGTTACACCACCAGATACGTCGGGATTCAGAGTGTGACACTTACCGTGGTCAGACATTCCCATGCATACCCGATGGCCTCTTCCTTGAAGTAGCTTCCGAACGACCTGACGGACAAAGAGCAGCACACACAAGAATAGATGCTCATTTTGGTGATGTACGGTATCGTCGACACTAGCAGGTAGGACCGTTCCACTCGATTTGCATGACAGCTCCCCAACGGGCAGAAGATAACATGTTCGTAGCACCACATGCAATCGCTGGCACACAGTAAGCACCAATACGTCTGAGTTTCACACTGTGACTGCATGAGGCACCGCATCGGACCAACACCGTGATGTCCAACTGTTGATTTAAGCGGTGCAACAGAGGGATCAACGTCACGGAGTGCCGTACACACAGCTCTGGAGAAGCGAACGGGATGCCCTTGATCCTGCCACTATTTACCCAAACACGAACGTAGGTTGAGATCCATCAAAACAAAAATGAGGCAGCTTACCAGTTTCCGAGCATCTCGAAGAAAGTGTGGTGGTAGAGGTCCTTCCCCACGTCGTCGAGGTCGTTGTGCTTGCCGCCCGCACGGATGCACTTCTGGGAGTTAGTGGCCCTAGTCAACTTTGACAAGGGCAGAGCTGGGTCTGCAGTTCCCAAGAACAGCGGCTTGAACTGTAGAGCCAGTCATGCCAAAAGGCGCGTCAAGGCACACGTGCAATATCGGGGATATCAACTTGGGGGGACTGGCATCGTTTGCATCAAAAAGAGAGCGTTGTGATCGCGTTTGTCTCCGGTAGAAGTCACGAACGGCATCACATTCTAGATACCGGACTGCTGCCGAGTCATCGTCGAACCTTGGTGCTAACTTCAATCCAAGCGTACCGCAAGGATGTATGCCTAACTTCTAGATCAGGGTACCACGCAGCTTTGCTACAGAGAAGCATATTATCAACGTACGATGCCGTTGACGCTGTTGATATACCTGATTCATGCCGGCATTGGCGAACAGGAGCGTGGGGTCGTCGTGAGGAACAACCGGACTAGACTTCCAGAAGGTGTGGTCATGCTTTTCCGTGAAGAACGAGATGAAAGAGTCGCGGACGCGGGATGCCGGCCAACCGTTGTCGGAGAACTCTAGTGCCAAAAAGAACAAAACGGTATCACACAAACCGCAAATTCAGCACCAAAAGCGAGGTTGGGTGTTGGGTCAGCCGTAACCCGCACAACCGCAGGCTGCCTTGGTTGTTGTTTACAACTCCTTCACAGTAGGAAAGCTATGTACGTGACGCGGCTGGGCCACCAGTTCCAGGTGTTGTCGCGTGTATCGGCAAACTCCTCACGTGTCAAAACGTGTCCAAAAGCATGCAACTCATTGTCGGACCACATGACCAATGGGTTGAGCTCGGCCTCAAGCGCCACGCAGCAGCGACTGTTATGCTGCTGCCCTGGTTTTCGAAGATATCTGTTTGCTGTGAGCACTGCTCCACGATAATTCAGCCTGGACCAATGTTGTCTCCGGGATCGAAGGATTTCTCGAAAATAAATATTTTCCAGCCTGCCCTAATGCTCATCTCGCTGTTGCCGTGGGACCCCATCAGTTTCATCTTTCATCACAGCCAAGCTTCTCGCCAAGAGCGCGCAGGAGCCCAGCAACGCAGGAGTTGTCAAACGCGATCCTGTTCTTCACTCGAGAACACATGATATACCATCGCCATGGTCTCACCTGGAGCGTGCGAAGTAACTGCTGTGGCTCGAAGCAACGTGGCACACTGCTGTTGAAAAGGATCCCACACACCTTTTACAAACGAACTTGATGCGACCCGAGGAAAGAACATAGCCACGCCACGCCCGGCGCCACGCTGAGCACATGAATAGATATTGAAGGCCTTCCGGATCTACACAAACTCGGATCGGTGCCACCGGGGCCGCGGCGGTTGACATTACCGCCTACCATTTCGGGTGGCTCTCAACCGAGGCTGTTGGCAAAATGATCAAGTGCCTTCACCAAAACAAAAATGAGACTCTGATATCACAGCAGGTCGACGTTTGAGGGAAAGAATACAAGTAGGAAATGTTTTTTTCCATGCTGCAGCACGGGTGGGCTAGATTGAGAGCTTGGAACTCGGGCGTAGTGCTTTCATGCATAGCAATAGTAGTACGAAAGTGGTTCTTCGAACTTCCAAGAAGATTGCTGTAGCGCTCCTAAGAGGCATGCAAGGCAGAGGACTTTTCTACCCCAAATCGGAGTTCTCCAATCAGAATTGGATAGCAAGCGCAGCCGTTGGTAAACGGGATGAAAATGCAGGGGGTCAGGAGGGGACGAACAAACACATGATACATACAGTAGGTGTCCCGGTATAGTGCCGGTTGAATAGTGCTTAAGTCCGGTAAAGTGCCGGCATATTTTCTTGACACAGACACAGGCCTGAATAGTGCCAAACAGGCACTATTGAGGACTGCCCGCTATAGTGCCGGTTCAGGCACTATCGAACCCCTCAATAGTGCCGGTTCATGCCCCACACACAGCCATTTTTCGCCTCAAGCCTTCCACACCAACAGGATTCGAAGACGGTTTAGCTTCGAGCTACAAGCAAGCTCGGTTTCTGTCGGTACGTGTGACGTCTTCAAATGTCATGGTTTACCGATCGATCAAATTTCGCCACAGCAAATTCAGTCAATAGGTTGGGATTTCAGTAGTGAGGCAAGCGGTCGAAAAGGAAGATGGTGGTAGTGACGAAGGATGTGGAAAGAATAGCGTAGGATAGCAGTGATGTTGGAGGAGGACAATATGGCGTTGACGGGAACAAGAGTTTCGAGCCAGATGACCTTCTTCATAACAAACGCCGCTGGGGGGCAGAGATGAACGCCCGAAAGTGGTGGTAAATACAAGAATAAAGGACGACAACACTCCGAAACGAACGCGTGTTCAAAAGAGTGGACTTGGCAGACACGTGCAGTTCTCCTCTGTTGCTACCGTTTCTGTCTTTTATCCGGAGACAGCTCAGCCTCCTCAATGACACTCTCTCACGAGGTCCCAGATCAGGACCTTGAGAAACATATATTTTCTGTTTTCAACCGCACTGACGTCTTTTGGTTGGCCCAAGGTTGGCCAGGTTTCTTGCTTCTGAAGGCTTCATCTTCTCTCTAGCTTTTCTCGAAGGAGCAGGGGAGTTCGTTATCTTCATCACCCCTTTGGGGTGCATCTGCTTTTGTTGCGCTCATGTAAGGGGCACTACATCCATGTTGTACCTCCAAATGTACGTCGGGTGGGTGCGTGCATGATGAGCGCGTCTGTCTTTCTACTTTCGTTGTCGAGGGGTGCCTTTGAGGTTGCCTGAATAGTGCTATCCACGCCTTCTTTTGCCACAACAGTGCATCATATGATAGCGATGTGCCTTTTGACCGGGCAGCACGGTCTACGGTTCGAAGGCAGCGGCGACATTTACTACCACCCTAGTGCGTGCGCTGAGGTGGGAAGAACAAAGGTGCAACAAATTTATCTGGTCAGTTCATCTTTGAGTCACCCAACCGTGTTGTCGACAGGCTAGCAGTCCCACGAAACTTGAAGAAGCCCGCCCACATCGCCCACCTCACAATTGATCCTTACAACGTTTGGTACTCTGTCAGCCCCGCAAAACGTAAGCGCTGCACCCCGAAGTCGAACAGCCCTCACAAGTGGCAAGCCGGCAATTTTGAGGAATTTTTAGACCCCGAATAATGCCGGCTAGGCACTATCAAGGTACAATTCTGAATAGTGCCGGTGGCCGGTAAAGTGCCGGTCCACCTCCCTGAACACATACCGGCACTACACCGGAACACCTACTGTACTTGCTTCCTTGGAGATTAAACGATCAAACACGTTCACGGCACTCACGACGGACGGTGGAGGTGCATCAGTGCGATGTTCATGTTGCCTGGCTGTATCGGTCGCGGGGTATGGTCTATGCAGTGCGAGGGCCAGGCTAATAGTTGGCGGAGACCACATTGACGTTCACCGTCGCGCTCGAAGGAGGCACGAAATGCGACACGTGGGGGAGCAGTATGAAGTATCCACCTTACTTCGGGGTTGCAACAGGTGTACCGCTGAAGATACAGCAGTCCGATCTGTCGAGGTCGCACACTCCGGGAGTAGCCAGTAGGCAGCTGTGCGCGCCGAAAACTATGGCACAGACTGACTGTACGCCGGGCTTAAGCGAAAGTCACACGCAACAGGTATCTAGCAGATACCCCCGTACCTGACTTCACGGTTGAAAAACCATGCAAAACGGACGGTCGTATGCGTTCCGTGTAGGCGGTAGAACGGGAGTCTACGGTGGCGTCCACACAACGACAGACAGCCGTTTGTGACAGCTTCGTGTGTGTGAAGTTCCGTGGATGTACATGTAGCAAAAGGGGGAGAATATTTCAAATTTGCATTGCAAAGTGGGTGCTATAGTGTACCTTTGCCATCCCTTGCGGTAATGTGCAAGGACCGATAGAGAGAGGACAGAGGACAGAGAGCAGCAATCTCTGCTGAAACAGTGGAGGTGCCATCAATCATACCCAAGGCGTTGGCTGCGAGGAACTCACCGACTTGGACCTCGTCGGCTTGGACCTCGTCGGCTTGTTTGCTCTCCGATTGTTTGACTCTAATCTCGGCCATTTCGCCGCTGCACAGAGAGATTGCTGCAATTATCTCGACACCTCCACCGCTATGCAGATGGGCCTGGTTTCTAAGCTTGTTGTGGTTCCCTGTTTGTGCGTGTTGCGTTGTCTATGTGGTCCACGCGCGCCCGTTCGCAGAACGCCGCAGCGGGGGTACACCTGATTGCATTTCCGCATCCATTGGAGGGTATACGTTTGGGGCGGAGGAATCAAGTATAACGAATGACGGGACCCCGAAAAGAATGAAGGAAGGGTTGGGTTTGTGTGATTTTTCATTTTTCCCAAATAATCTGAACATTAAAATTCGTTGATGTGGTGTGTGTGCCCTTGGAAGGTTAATGGTTGATCATACCAAGCCCGTTGTGTGAGTCCGCCGTAGATTCTTCCCCACACGTCACCTGTCCAATAAGCAAAAAGACCGACTGCTGTGTTTTGGATGCGCCCCTCTTTTGATTGGCTCTTGAGAATCTGGTGTTGTGCGACACAGCTTCTTGAAGCATCGTTAGAGTCGAGGCGATGCCGCCCCGTGTGCCAGCACGAGGAATAACAAGCCAGCCGAGTGTCTCCATGAATCTCCTCCGTGCAGACACGATGCCGTCGGGCACCGAGATCTGGGCGGAAGATGAGGCCGATGGAGGAGATGAAGTTTGGATGCTTGCGGAGGTCCTGCAGCAAGATAACACTATGCTTACTGTGCGCAAGAAGAGGACAGGAGAGGAGCTTGCGATCGATTTGGTGAGCTGATAAATAAATCCACAGGCCACCTGCGGATGAACCTTGCATACGCTCCTGCTTGTGGCGAGTGCCCATTCGGACATGAGATGCGTGGTTGAAGATATTGGGTTGGGGAGTGGGGCTTTACAGTATGATAAAATGCTGCTGCCAGGTGTTCGCTGGGTTTTGGGAAGGCAACAACGTGTTGATCGGGGAATTGCGCTGTTGTTGCACATAGACTCTTTTAAGCAGTATGCATCCGGCGAATCATGTCCCTCTCATCCCTTTGTTGGACACGGACATCGTGTCGTTCCTTACTTCTTGCTTCGTGTTGGTCACGAAAACGTAGCCCACTTGGCAAGCGACCCCACCCTCCCTAAAGAGAACGAAGTTCTGTATTGAGCACCTCTTTTTGCTCGAAAAAACAAAACGTACAACATCAGTGGAGATGAGATGAACATCACATGTGGGTATGTGTTTTTTGGCCCGACGACGAACCGACGCGCCGAAGCCAAGCTCAAATCCCTTCCATTTTTCTGCCAAGACACACAGCTCGGCAAATGCTACACTGGTCGGCGATGCCACTGGTATCATAGCGCTGCATGTACCTCTGCAAACGCTTCAAGTTACGTCGTTACTCAATCGTATTTTGGCCATGTATGCCGCTTTTTGGAGACAGATTCTACAACCAACATTTTCGCCCCAACTTCCCGAGACCTCAGACAGCAGTAGACGCGCCCAATCCCGGCCGTGTCGAACGCGGAACATGATGCTCCAGGCTTCGCACCCCAGACAACAGTAGACAACCCATCTCCGACCTGTGTTGAAGGTGGAAACATGTATGCCTCGCTGCTGCTGTGTGGTATAGGTATGATGTGTGTTGCTCCATCTACATGCGGTCAAGACAAATAGTGACAGCGGCAGTAGCGTCTCGCCGCAACTGCTCCTTCCACTCGCCATAGAATCATACACTCCCCGTGGAATAGTCCACCATATACTCTCCCGTTGTTGCCTCCCGTATGCATACGCGGCGGGAGCTATTGCCGGCTGCACACAAGGGAGGTGTCCACAACGAAAAAATTGGGTCCGGGGAGAGTGCTTCCCAACGAGATGTTGCTGGTCTTTACGCAGGTTCCTTTGCTGTTGGGGAGAAAGACCCCAACATCTGCTGTAGACTCGCTTACCCCAGGCACAGTTCAAGGCCGCGTAAGGGAGGTGTACGCCGTGCCACGGTTGTGTTGATCACACCTTGGCTGCTTGTTTTCGTGTGCTTTCTATCTAAAGCAAAAGTTCCCATGGTACACACCTATCGTCTTGGTTGTTGTTGTCTTCAAAACAATAATTAACAACCTTTCGGATCTCTCCACCCTGTACCTTCATCCGTCCGTACTGATTGAACACTTGACGCTGTCGATTCCCGTGGTCGTATACTAACTAACCCTGACCAAGGGTATACTGAAATATATCGACCCGAAGAGTCCCCAAGACTGTAAAAAATCGGAGACATAGTCTGGACCCCTCCGCTCCCTTCCCCACCCTTTTGTTTGTTGTTGTTGTTGTTGTTTCTCACATTAGCTCTAAAAAAAAAAAGATTGGGAGCCCGTGGTCTCAAAACCCGGCATACACGACCCCACGAAGAAACAGAAAAAAATAGGGTACAAAAACCACTCGGAAGAGAAACAAAATGATAGAAAGAAAGACCAGCTACCGCACCAAACGAGAAAGAGCGTCGAGGAGACCGATCAAAATAAAATAAAAGGAGAACGGGGAACGCTTCCCACACCCGCCTACAACGCCGGAGGGTTCCGTGCCGGGTTCCCGCCGACCAGGCATCTTATGTGAGGTTGAATGAAACTTGAAGTCAACGTTGCGGCGGGGGAGGTACATCCCCCGGTTCAACCTGTGTACCCCTGTACTGCTGGCGGGGTGTGTCGTGCCGAGTTCTCGTACAGTGTATGGATTTGCGAACGAAAAACGGTCGCAGTCGAAGTTGTTTCCGCTGGTGTTGGCATGTGCACTTTTCGCCTTGTGGTACAATAGTATTTCAGTACCTACGCTCAACAGCCAATGATCTCGTGCCGCACATGACCCCCACTGCTTTAAAGGCCTTTCACTGTCTGGCATTCGTCCTTTTCGCAGCTTGAAAGGTGATGGCGATCGTGATGGCATGTCCCGTTTGATTTTTCTGGGTGTACCTTCTCCACCACCCCATTTTGCCCCAAATTGATCCTCGCCAATCGATTTGTCTGTACATTTCGAGATAATTGGCCCCAACCAGCAATAAGCAGATTAAAAAAAAAAAACGTTCCGACTCGTCTCAAGGTTCTAAGGCCAACCGCTCGCCCTCAGGTTACAGTATCAAGTTGACCAACCGGCATTGTACCATCGACAACGCTTTCGCCGGGTATGTACGTAAATGGTACCGTTTTTTTGTTTCTCCCAGTCCAGACATGACCTGACCCAGGATCCAGCCCATGACCACAGAGTAGCGCTCCTTTCCCACCGTGCCTTTCCTGTTAATGCCTTGATTGATAGCGCACGCCGGTTAAGCCCTCTTCCTGTAACCGGCTCGCATCGATTTTCGCGTACGCTCTATGACCTCCCCTCTGGCGTGTTATGTTCACACCACCATGTATTGCATCCATCCTGATCGAGGTCCGGATGCGCGAATCTGATGTGATGTGATTTTCGATATGTGCTCACGCTTTCGGCGGGTCTGCGCGACACCTCCTTTGATTGCTACTCTTCTCGCGACTCGTAGCGCCGAACTGATTTTGTACCCCGGTGCTCTTTATGTACTGATGCTCAGGGCTTCGGAGAGACGTACCCGCCGAACCCGAAGGTGGTGGCGGACATGACGTCCCTGCACCACATTCACGAAGCTGGTATCCTTCACAACTTGAGGGAGAGATCTAAACTTCAGGATCAACGACCGTACACCTTCATGGTGAGTGTCTCCGTCGCTTTTGTGCTGTGGTCAAGACACCGTTTGTTTTCTGGACAGCGAGCGATCTTTCATGGGGCACTTCTTTGTCGGGTGCTGTGCTGTGCTGTTCTTCGTTGTGCGTTGTGTGGTGCATGCGAGAGTGGAAGCGGCGCCGTGTCGTCGGACGTGCGTGTGCGATTGACTCCTCACCGACAACTATGTCATGGGCCGGTACAACATTGGCACACTGAAACCAAAGCATGTTAAAACAGCAGATAGGTGTTGCGAACGGGCGTCGTCTAATGAGGCGGCGTGTCGTATTTGTGGTGCCCTCCATGTATAGTCTATCACGTAGAAGACCAATACCTGTCGGCCAAACAACGTTCGGCTGCAAGCCTTCCAACCCAGGAGTATTGCCTCTGCCCACCTCATCGGTCCTGCTCTCTCAACTCTGTTTCCCCTCAGGGCACTATCCTGATTGCTGTCAACCCGTTGCGGAGAGTGCCGAACCCGGAAATGACCGAGTACATGGATCGCTCCCTCAATCCAGAGACTCCGCATCCTTACGCTATCGCTGAGGTAAGCGCCACTCACCATCGGGAACATCTATGAAAGATCAAATTATTCCCGTTGCATTTGTCGGGTTTCCTGGGACGTGGTTTGCGGACAGCAGCAACGAGGACCCGTCCAGTGTGTCGAGGAGACGACACCCAGCATTTGTCGGATTGTTCTCGGCGCATGGCCATCCGTGACTCTGCCAGCAGCGCTTGGGCGACATCAGTGTTGCCCCGACCGCCTTTTATTGTGGTTGTAAGACCATAGGCCGTGACACCGCTTGTTCACCTGTGTCCCCTGTTGAACGTGTTTTGGTCTTGCAGCTGGCCTACCACCAGATGCGCCTCGGTGCCGGCCGTAAAGTCGCCAACCAGTCTATCGTGGTGTCGGGAGAGAGCGGCGCAGGAAAGACTGAGACCAGCAAGATTATTCTCACGTGAGCGCAAAGAGAAGGGAGCTACTTAGACGCGCAGTTTCAGCGGCAGCATGTGACGTGTGTGGCTTTTGATGTGTGGTGCATTTACACATTCGGACAGCGAGGTCGTGCTCCGCGGCACAGCACCAACACATGGATGTACCCCCCTGGTTACAGCATGTTCCAAGCGTAATTCGGTTCTGCCAGAGGCTGCTGCGGTGGGCATGCGGTGTTTATTTGCGACTGGGCTTACAATCTTACAACCCGGTTCGTGCGGGGGGTGGATGTAGTCAAAATTTAACTCTTGACCTGTCCTTGGTTCACTTGCGTTATACATGAGGCGGGAGGTCTACCTCGATCGTGGCGTTTCCCTGGGATGCAGTAGCGTCTTTTTAGCCTTCGGTGGCAAAACTGGCTTCCGTAGCTGATCTCACCGCAACCCGTAGGCTGTGCTAAAGATCGTTCCCAGCGGTTGAAACCTTTTACGTGTTGCATCGGAATCGACCTCCTCGTGTACCTGAACCTGGCCGTTCCCTTGACGACGCCTCCAGCTTCCTGACACACCGATCAGTGGGGGGCGTAGCGAGCTTGGACCAGAAGGTGGTGGACTCTTCTCCGATCTTGGAGTCTTTCGGTAACGCCAAGACCCTGAGGAACAACAACTCGTCGCGGTTCGGAAAGTTCTTGAAGCTGCAGTTCACCAAGGACAAGTACCGCCTAGCGGGGGCGTTCATCGAGACCTATCTGCTGGAGAAGAGCCGCGTGCTCACCCAGGGCAAGGTGTGTTATGTTTGCTTGCGTTGGGAGACTCGTCAGAATACTCTCCTGTTGTGTGGTGTTTTAAGGCACATGCCCACATTTTTTTTCTTTCTTATGGCGTTCGTCCTGCACTCGTCGTGCTGAATTTGACGCTACTCGCGTTGTCCGCCTCTTTGGTTTTCTGGTAAATGGCAGGGCGAACGGAACTTTCACATCCTCTACCAGCTGGTGGCCGGAGCTTCGGGCGTGGGCATTGATCTCAAGGTAATTCAGTCAAACCCTGCCTGCACTTAGGCGCCTTGCTTGTTATGCGGTACTTCGATGGAGGGTTGAATGTTTAGGAAAGATATACTATGGCGAGGGTTTAGCATGGGAAGAATAGGCCGTCGGCGTTTTTCTGCGTGGCGTCTCTGTTACTCCGTGCCAGTGACGCGCTTGTCGGTGGCGGTTTTGCTTGCCGTTGTGATGACCTCATCGGATGCCTACAGCTGCAAAACGCGGAGTCGTATAAGATCCTCTCCCAGAGCGACTGCACCACCCTGGACGACGTAGATGACGCGGCGGAGTTCAGGACGGTAAAAGGCGCGTTCGACACGATTGGGATGGGCGCGGAGTCACAGCTGCAGGTCTGGCAAATGCTGGCATCGGTGCTGCACCTGTCGAACGTGGAGTTCGACAGGGTGGACCACGAGCAGGGGGAAATCGCCACCATCTCTGATCGCGAGGTGAGCTCCTTGCAGAAGCATTCATTAGTTCTACGTCTTCCAAGCCTCTGCAAGCTAGCTAACATATTCAGGTGCGCGAGGTATTGCTTCGCCCCGTCGCAGGGGTGATAGCAGTGCACACGTTGTGGTCTCCCGATTTTGGGAGAGAACGGCACGGTGTGCCTGTATCTATATTTCTGGGCTCGTGCCGCTGAGTGGTTCAAGAATTGTTCATGTGCCCCAACTTTTCGTTCCCGCAGGCCCTGTCGACGCTGGCAGCGTTCCTCGCCGTTGAAGAGTCGGCACTGGAGGCGATGCTCACGCAGAGGGTGGTGGTTACCCGGGGGGAGACTTTCACCAAGCAGCTGAGCGCGGCCGACGCCAACCTGACCCGTGACGCTATCGTCAAGTCGCTCTACGAGGTACGGGCACGGGTAGAAAGTTCCTGGAGAGTTCTTCAACTCCCAGGTGGAGACAGTAGCAAGGGGCCGGTGTCTTGCGGTGCGGAGAGAGAAATAGATAGTCAAACCTTTCGTGCGCCACTTAGACTCAACTCATCACGTCGAGTCGGTGAAAATGTCAATTACCGTTTGACCTTCACCGTTTCACCATTTTTTTTTATGGCGAGCTACATTTGGTGGCTTGTGCTCGCCGCTTGTGTCTCCACCCGCTTCTATGCCGTGCTGCAGCACTGTTCGCGTGTTGAGTGTGTGTGGGCACGTGTTGTGTGGACGATATGCTACTTGCTGACCAGGAGCGACTGCACTCGATCTGATTTGTTACATTTTTTCATTTTTTCCTTGTGCTAGGCCTTGTTCTTGTGGATTGTGTCGGTCATCAACACGTCTCTGGGCAAAGGCGAGGACAGCTTGCCATTCATTGGGGTGCTGGACATCTTCGGTAAGTTGTCGCACGGGTATCTTGTCAACATATCTGGTGTTGTATAATGTAGCGTCTGATGGCGTGTAGCGAGGTAGGGCTCTGGATTTATTCTTGCTGGTTGTGTCGATGCCCGCGCCTTGCAAATGCACACGCATCCTATCGCTGTTTTAACTGGTGCTAAAGATATCGTGCCGTCATCGATGACTTGACAGGTTTTGAGAACTTCGACACGAAGAACGAGTTCGAGCAGCTGCTCATCAACTTTACCAACGAGAGCCTCCAGGACACCTTCAACAAGCAGGTCTTCAACAACGAGCTCAAGCTGTACGAGGAGGAGGGGATCGACGTGGTCGTGTCCACTTGCCCCGACAACGCCGAGTGCATCTTGATGCTCTCCACCAAACCCAAAGGCATCATCCCCAGGTGCGTTGAGCACTCAAGAGTGGACTGCACTTGGCAAGTGTTGCAGCGTATGCATACCATTTGGGTACCCTTTCGTGTGCCTTTTTTGTGGTATATGCTATGCGTACATGCCATACCGTGCCATCGATGTTTTGACCGACCGGGTGGCTCAAGTCAACCGCTTCTTGCCCGCTCCCTTGCGCTGTCGTCTACACGGGCGCAGCTTGGATAATGTGTGTGCCGAGCCCAACCCCAGCGATGCCCGATACCTGGACGGGTTGCACAAGACCTTCGCGCGACACCAAGACTTCCCGCGGACCCAACCAAGGAACATGGTGAGAACTGTACAATACTGTAGCGGTGAGGACTGACCACTTTGAATTGAATTGAATTGGTGTGAAGTGAGTCTGTTACCTCCGAAAGATGTGTTGACCATGCCCTTGTTTGGGGGTTGACGCACCTCCCTTGTGGATTCAGGATCGCGCTGTCAAATATGTCGAGGATGGAGAGCTGTGCGGGGAGTTGTGGAGTTTCGTGAGAGAAGGATGGTGCCTCAGGCCAAAATGATTTGTGACGCAGCCGTTCAAAGTACTGCTTAGCAAAGTTCGGTGTTCCCGTGAGGGCACTGCCAGCATGAGCCATCACGAGCGAGGGTCACGTTCCCAGCCCGTCCGCAACACCTTTCTCTCGTACTCTCGTATGTGCTGTACCGCCTGGGCGTTGCAGCGCGAAAACTTTTGGGTGAAGCACTACGCCGGCAAGGTGAAGTACACCGTGGAGGGGTGGGTCGAGAGGAACATGGACCGCATTCCGGAATCGTTCGGTGGCACTCTGGCTGCCAGCACGCACACGGTGAGAAAGGACATTCAACGTTTTATGCCTACATGACGATGACGTTTGTGAATGCAGCTACTCTGCGTAGGCATGATGCGAAATGTAGTATGCACATGTTGCGCAAGGCGAAAACTGCGTAAGTCATAGTTTAACAATGGACTGGGATATGGCTCGAGGCTCTATTTAGTGCGTTCTTCGTCCCTGACGTTCTTGTCGGTGCACAGAGCTTCGTTTCTCCGTTTGCAGGTGGGTGAAGTGTGGTTGTAGTCTTTTTTCTTCTAGCGTTGTCGCAAGAATGCATTGGTTTTAAAATTCCTCACGAGATGAATATTTCCCTTTCCACCTACCCCTCGCGTTTCCTTTGCACGTGGGATATGTGAACAGGTCGTAAGGGAATCGACCAGCATGTATGGCCAGGGCCCGACCGGCGCTGCTGCCAAAGCAAAGCCCACACGATCACGCAAGGTGCGACATCGATTCGTGTCCTGCATCGTTGAAGTCGTTCGTGAAGAAATGAATCGCCCAGCGTATGTGTTTTTGGCTCCCACGTGTCTATTGGTTTTAGCTACCGTGTTGACGTGTCTTGGAAGAACCGTGTTGAACATGTCAACAATCTAATTTGTCAAATATAACCGATGCCATAATTATGGCCAATAGTAGTTGCCCTGGTTGTGTCCAAAGCTGTGCTACAGTAGTATGCCAAGGCTATCGTTGAAGTTGTGCGACAACACGTGACTGCTGGCTGGCTGGCTATACCTTGCAGACCCTAGTTAAGCCGACCGTGGCCAAGGCTTTCCTGGCATCCATGCAAGACCTCAACATGACGCTGCTCAGCACCACCTGCAACTTCATCCGCTGCATCAAGCCCAACGCCGCTATGAAGTGCGGCGTGTTCAACAACAGGTGAAGGAAAAACGGCAGGAAAGCGCACGTATGGTATACTTAAGCATGATGTTTACAGGGCACGTGATATACATGGGGCAAAAGCGCTTTGTTGCTGGTTGATCCGAATCCTGCTCTGTTTTGATGTACGAAGCGTGGCCTTGCCTTCTAACTGCGATGTATTTGTCGGCGATGCCTTTGCCCGTCTGGCGTTACGACTCACCCCCCACTACTCCACGACTGATTCACTCAGATACGTTGTGGAGCAGCTTCAGTGCCTGGGCATCCTTCAGACGTGCGAGGTGCTCAAGGTCGGGATGCCCACTCGTGTAACGTACACCGAGCTCAAGGAGGTGAGTCGGGAAAAAACGGCGGTATGGAAGAAAGTGTTGCAAGGAGTAGTAGTTTTCTCAAGTGCTCGCCTTGAGTAGCTTTGACTGACATGCTTACCAACTCTCACTTCTTTGCCACATTGCCGCAACACGGCGGGATCGACCGTTAATGGCAGGTCCTAGGCGAAAACGCTGCACAGGCGGAGAAGCTGTTCGAGGGAGAGCCGGAGACCGCCTTGATCGCGGGCATCCTGTGGGCATTCGAGGTATGTATGTGCCTGGTCTGGCTGTGGGCCGCGTTTTGTCGGGCGGGCTGTGCGGCCATTATTCAGGCGTATCCGATTTCCCGGTCTACAACCGCGTGCGAGCACCTGGTCGGCAACATCTTCGCCTTGTCCTTTTGCAACCACCGCAAGGTTCTTGAACGTGCGTGCCCGATTCACGCGGCAATATTCTATCTCTGTGGGTGGCATCGCAGGTCCCTTCGGAAGTGTTCCGGTTGGGCAGGACGCGCGTCTTCTTCCGCGCGGGTCAGATCTCCACCCTTCAGAAGATTCTCAACGAGACCGGTCCGGAGAAGGGGCCCTGGATATTTGATAGGCTGCAGCAGGCTCTGGCCAACAGGCACAAGGCCAAGAAGGCCGCCAAGGAGGCTGAGGTACTCCCAAAGCCTCAACGCAGCTACAGGGTTGCTGTACCAGTAGATTGTGTCTTGGGAGGCGCACGGGCCTGGTGCTGTATTTTACTGCAGTCTCGATCAACGCTCGCGGCTTGCGTCGTCAGTCCGTGTTCCATGAACCATGACCTTAAAGCTGGACCTCCCGTTGGACAATCCACTCGCCCACTGAACAATGGCATTGTTCGTTTTTTCGCAAAGCGGTCACTTTTCCTATCTCGCCAAGCCTGCCACGTGGGGTGTCATGTTCCGTGCTTGCTAGCCCCTGTCCAACTCCCCCCCCCCTCCCCTCCCGCCTCCCTAAATGTGATCAAATCGAAAGGCTGCGGTGGATAGAGCCTTAGCGGCAGTCATTGAGGCGCAGGAGATGACCTCAAAGGCCATCGGGGCGGAGCAGAAAGATGAAGACGGGGCGGCTACCCGCTCCCCACCCAAGTCCATCTTGAGCGACGACGATGAGTACAAGCTTGAGTCGGCGGTGAAGAAGGCTCGCATCGCGGGCAACAGCATCCCGCAGGTGAGCAAAGGCCGGCAACATCGAACGGCCAGGGTTTTAGGTCGAGATAAGGATATGCCCCGGCCTTGGTGGATTGTTGGTGTTGATGTTGATGTTATCCGTTTTTTGACAGCCTACGCTGCCAGCGGTTTCGTGCGTAGGAGACAGCTGAGTGCCTTGTTTTGTGTGAAAATAGACTACGCAGATGTGGATGTAGTCTTGTTAGAGTCAGGGAGACGTGAGCCCCTCCGTGATGACGGAGGCAACGGGAGCCTACATACACGTGCGTGTTGTCCGTTTTGTTTCTCACCCTCCTGTGTTGCGGCGGTGCGCGTGCTCTGCGTCATCAGGTGAAACTGTTGATCCAGGCAGCGAAAGAGGACGAGATCGGCACGTACGTAGTGGGGGCCTTCGAGCGCGTAATGACTGCGGCTGAGGAAGCTTCCAAGGCCATTCAAGCATCGTCTACCAAGTAAAGCCTTTTTTAATCTTGTTTTGTTTTTGTGTTTGTGGGCTCCAAAAACGTAGATTGTGAAGGTCACATGACAGTAGTTGCGCAAGGCAACCTCCAAAGGTTGTGTTACGGGGAAGTTTTTTCGATCGAGCCTTTCGCGACAAGGCGTTCGAACAGACGATCAGTAGTGGAACGCTTGTATCAGCAGATAGCTGTCGTTGCATCTGGCACCCAGCTGCCTGTTGTCACCTCTCTTTGTGCACAGCGCCGCTTGTCGGCAGCACAGTTTGTTCAGCCAGTACCCAGGGCTGATGCGTTTCAACCCAGCATCCTGTCTACAACTGAGCCAACACGTTGGATGTTGTCTGCTTTCTCTTGTGTTATCTTCGTTTTTGTGGTATTGTACAGGGCCGACGAGCTGGATGTGTTAACGCGTACGGCCAAGGGAGGCGACGCGGCCCAGGAGATCCGGAAGCTGGAAGACTCTCTCAAGCGACTCCGCCGATCGTTCCAAGAAACCAAGGATTTAGCCACCGGCGCAGAAGAGGCTGCAGCCAAGTGCCAGGTGGGTGCAAGTCATGTCGCAGTTGCTATGCGTGGCGCGGTAGGCTTCGTATGTACCTGGGATCTTAGCACCTACTGGTTATTCGGCCAGTCAAGAATTGTTGCCGCTTTTCTGTACGCTTGTGAGAAGATCACGGGGTTGCCTTTCCAACGCAGGTAGGTGCGGAATAGGGGAACGTCCAAGTTCCTGTACCATGTTTGGGAACGATCGCCAGTCTTCTAGTCACCTGCTTGTTCAATGCGGAGGAGGCCACAAGCGACTAGCCACACTCACACTTTTGCAAGGACCGCAACGTATTTCTCTCCGCTCTCGTGTGGTGTCTCTGATACCAGCCAACCAGCCCGCAGTTTGATCTTCCACCGCACTTTGTCTCGTGGTGGCTCTTGATGCATCCACCCACCACCGCACCCCGCGGGGAACCTCAGGTAGATAAGACACAGGAGCGTGTGGAGGAGACGAAGCGGAAGGCTTCTGCTGTTGCCGTCGAGGCTGCTGCCGTGGTGAGCGGGGCCAAGGGTATCGCTCAGGCTGCCGAGCGGCAGCTTCAGGCCTTGAGCAAGGCCAACGATTTGCTTCCGAGCGTTGATGCCGCGACGGAGGAAGCTCTGACGGCCTTCAGGTGCGTTCTTCTGTCAACGTCGTGTTTGTACAATGCCATGTTATGCTGCAGGAATACATATGTATAATATGTAGCTCTTGTGTGACGACGGGCTATGGTCAGAGGCAGTAGCGAAGCGAGACTATCGCTCATGCCGTGCCTGGCTTGCCAAGAGCAGTCGTCCTGGCTAAACTCTGCCCCTGGGAATATGACTCGTTTTGCGTTGCTTTGTGTGCTGCCAGCACACGTCGCACATGTTCTCGCCGCCCTCTTTGTGTCGTAACGCCGTAAACTTTGTTGCCCGGCAGCACATCGTAGGCTACAAACCGTATCGAAGTTCCTCTCGTAGAGACGTTTGCGGGCTATTTCGAGGTCATTACAGTACGTGATCACCGCAACTTGGTCTGTCTCTACAGCTCGTTCAAGAACTTGGTTGCCGAAACAAGCAAGAAAGAGACGGCGGCGAAGGAGACCAGCGATGCCAAGGCAGAGGCAGAGGCCGCAGCCAGAAGGAAGCAGGCAACGGCTATGGCCAGGATGGAATCTACCAAGTCATCGATGAAGGTATGTCGATTTTCAGGTCTCATTGCAGTGTTGTTGACTCGTATCGCGTTGCGGTATCGATGTGTTGGCACGAGTTGGTGGCGTCGGTGGCGAGTGTCGCGTGTGCTTAGCATGCAGTGATTCCGTCAACCACAGCCGACGTTTTTTTATCAATCCGTGCGCGGTGCAGGCTAGGTAGTAAGTTATCGGCAACAGAATGGAGCCGTCCAACTGCTGGGTGTAAGTCTGTTGATCATTCGTCACTTGCCGGGTGTGTTGTCGTGCTTTGTAGTGAATGAGAACATCTCATGCGTTCGTTTTGCGCCCAACCCTGACAATATTTTGGCGGACGTGGCTGCTCTTGACTCGTGCGGATGGTGGTGCAATGGTCACCGAATGTTTCTACTTGTTATCTCATCTTTCTCTTTCAGAACCTGTCGCTCGGCGCGAGCGGCGCAGACGACGATGTGGCAGCCTTGCCATCGGCGGCTCCAAGCAGGGGCCAGCGCGGCCGATTGCTGACGAAGCAGGCCTCACAATCTGTCAAGAATCTTCTCGACATCGTCGGCACGCCGGACACGAGGTGTATATAGCTGTATCGCGTCGATCCCACTCTTTTCCAGTGCATCGCAGGAGGGACGAAACGAATTGGCATTGCGTGTACCTGCCCGGTTGTTTGGATGGAGAGTACCATCCCCCCCCCCCCCCCCCCCCCCCCCCCCCCCC
>CACKRE030005026.1:219637-240768 GCA_902602495.3 Ectocarpus sp. CCAP 1310/34 | reverse complement strand
CCCCCCCCCCCCCCCCCCGCCCCATCTTTTCTGCTCTCTGTGGCTCGAGCTTTGCCGTGCCGTGGTATTCCGGTCTGGAGCAGTAGGCAGTAGGTGGCGCGCGTCGTTATCAATACAGAAAAATAGCTTGTGTCTCAAATGCTGGAATGTCGGCAAATAGGCTGTTGCTCTTGCGCCACTTTCATGTTCATGCCAGAACGCAAGAAAGGGGACATTTATGTAAATTATCACTCGGGAGCTTTTTGTTGTGTGCTTTTCAAAGCCGTCAAGTGGTGAGCGGTACGTCTCCCCTGGGAGAGGTGGAGCTACAAAAGCTGATCAATGGTCTGCCTCTCTCTGACCCCGCGGCTGCGCTCCTCTGTCCTTCAGTGTGTCGCCCAACCGTAAGAAGAAGAGCGACGAAGACAACTTAAGCGGGCCGGCTGTGGTGGGGCCAGGCCCCGGTGGGATGATGTTCGGCGGCGGTGCTCGGGCGTTCAAGGAGATGTTCGAGGAGGCAATGAAAGGCGGATGTGTCGAGGTGCGATCATCTCATCTTGTTGTGGGAATCATGTCTTCCAGACCGTTGAATGCATGGCGATTTCTCGCCCACCGTGCCTCTTTCTTTCTGCTTGAGTTTGTGAAAGGAGCCTGGCAGTTTGCCCCGTATCGCGTGAAAGGTTTGCCGCGGCGTTTCTTTTTAAGAAAAGAGACTGCTTTGTTCGCCTCGTCTGACGTGGGACGTTGGTCGTGAAGGGCGATTTTGCCGGCAAGTCGTTCTGATGCCGCACGTGACGGTACAATGGAATGGTAATGTTTGTGTTTGGCGTCTGTTCCTCGGTTAAGCGGCTCTCTGATCGATGAAATGTTTGTTTGTGGTCCTTGCATCGGACTGGCAATGATAGACGTTGTGGAGTCCCCGTAAGCGGTTTCCATTGATCGTACGAAGTGGCGCTATGATTTCTTCCTTTCAACCTTTTGTGTTTTTGCTGGTGTAAACGGCGCTTGGCATCATCGCAGGGTCACCTGATGAAGCAGAGCAAATACTTCTCTCGCTGGAAGCCCAGATACTTCCGACTCGAAGACGGGTACCTCACCTACTACGACAAGAAGTCGTTGGTTGGCACGAACAAAAACAAGGTATACTAAGAACGATAACACTGAGCCAAGCTAAGCCGGCCTAGTCGATCGAGGCTGTCTGCTGCTCTTTTTGTTTTCATGCATAACGTTTCTGGGGTTGCTCACTGCGTCTGGCCGTGAAGTAGCTAGCCGCCCGATAACGTTGGTTGTTGCCGGACGTATCGTGGAAAGGAAGCCTCGAATGCACGTCGTGTCTGTAGAAACATGCGGTCCATTTTCTTGCTCGGTGTCCTTTCGATTTCCCTTGCCTTTCCGTGCAAGGTAGTTGGCGCCTCTCTTTCGACAGACAAGTCGGGTCTGTTTGTGTTTTTGTTTTTCACAAGCCTGTTGTCAATCCTGTTGTGTCTTCGACGCGTGTGATTTCATTGAGCAGGGTATGGAACTCACGGCGCATTCCATTACGTCTTACACCAACACCAAGAACTGCTTCTGCGTACGCACCGGAGATGCTGTTTGGTTCCTCCTCGGGAAAGACGAGCAGGCCTTGAACAAATGGTACGTACCAAAAACAGTAGGGTCATTTGTTGTCCTTGCGGCAAATGTCGATCCAGGCGTAGCAGTCTGCGACGGCGTTGTGGTACACTTCCAATCTTGTCTTGTCTTGTCTTGTCTTGTCTTGTCTTGTCTTGTCTTGTGCCGTGGTGGAGTCGGACATGTTTGCATATAAATGGAATTTGGGGGGTGGTGCTATAAGCAAGGGTTTGCACCCCGAGTGGAGTGGGAGGCAAAGTTTTACGCTTCGTTTGACGCATGAAACTATTTGTAACCATCGACAACAACGCCGTCTTCACAAACTGTACGGAACACGGTGCGACAAATTGCAGACGTATATACCACAATTCCTCAGGTTGAAACGTTGACTGTTTTGCTCTGTTTTTATTGCTCTCTCTAAATAGCCACTTCATCTTTCCAACGGTGTCGGTTCCGTGGGGTAGGGTTGCGCTACCTACCATTGCTTTTCCCTCGATAGGTCGACGTGCGATTGTGACATGCAGTTTATACCATGCATACGTTATGACATTTGAAAGATGGCACACACCGCAACGTGTCACACGACGTTCTTTTCTTTCAGGATGACGGCCATCAACGCACAAATCCACGGCCTGTTCATCAAGCGCTACAATGTGCCCGAGGACAACTACTGGAGCCAAGGGTAAGACAAGACAAGGCACAAGTGCGTGTGACTCTGCCCTTTGCAGTTTGTTCTCTGGAAGCATGCTATGACAGAACGCGTGGTGACCCCGAAAGTGAGTTTTTTTTTTTTTTTCTTGTCTTCACTTCAAATCAGCGCTCACAGCACTAAATAGTGCCGTTTACTCCAACCCGTGGTCACACAGAAGGGCCCCTCTCGACACTCCCCTCCTGCGGTACGTTGCCTTCGATTTTTAATGCGGGAAGAGTTCAGCACTCTCTTCCCTCTTGTGTACACACGAACTAGCGCCATCCACAAGGCAGGAGCGGAAGCGAGAGAAAAACTCCCTTGTAAGAAAAGCTCACGTACGCCGGGATTCGAATCCCTGACCTGACCTCTGCAAGGTTGCGATGATACCAACTAGACCACCGGGGCGACCGGCTGTTGATAGCTGGTGGTCCCTTGTAGTCATCGATACGTCAGGTCAAGCGAAGGTGTCATGTTACTGCAGATGCCAAGAGATTTACACTGTTGTGCCCGCCCGCCTGTTTGTGGTCAGGACGAAGGGCCGCTTCTTCTACCGCATGGTGGATGATGCGCTGCCGCAGTGGATACGAACATACCCTGAACAGGCGGCGCCCCGGACCGGGGATGGATTGTTCCCGGGAGAGGTCATCGAAGTCACACAGGTGCAAAGAAGTATGCATGGTGCTTTCTGTGCGTTGCATGCGCTTGGCTTGGTATTATTACATTGCTTCGCGCTTGGCAGGCATGAGTTTTAATTCTAACGTCCCGTGCGGTTGTGCACGTTTGTTGAGGACACGATTTTTTTCTTTTTATAACGTGGCACAGTCCATGCTCGTTGCTTCGAGGAAACGCTCTCACAAGCCAAGACAGGGCGGCAACTGGGATTGCAGCAGCTTTCAGCACGGCTCCTATTATAGAAGAAAACAACGGGTCCGATCCATCCCTTTCTGACTGGTCGGTCGTTGTGTTGACCTTGCCAGATACTCACCAACAAGGAGATAGAGTTTCTGCGCATTGGGAACGATCGAGGATGGACGTACGCCAAGAACCCGTCGGATGGCGCCACCCTGTTTGAGGAGATCGATGGCGAGGTTGTCCCAGACACGTGAGTTCTCAACTCCCCTGCTGTCGCGCAGCCCTTGAAAGACTAAGGTTTCAAGCTCAGCACCTCTCGCAGCCCGTTTCCCGCGACAACCATCTGCCAGCTATCGCTTCCGTGTGCACTGCAAGTCATGTGTTTCTTCTCACAACCTTGTTATTCAGCGTGTCACGGAGGATGCCTTGTTTTCCGTTCTGGTGCGGCACGTTGGTGTCGAGAGTGAGTTGAGGCTGAAAATGTTTCGTGCCGTGTCTAGGTTGCAAGTGGAGAGAGGACTGGGCACAGCATGGCGACATATTTCGTGTTGCATCCCCAAAGAAATTGCAGGTACCAGGCACATTAGTCCTGCCCTCTCTCTCGGCCCTCGTGCTTGCTTTTGTTTTCGCCAGGCCGATCATAAACCTCAATCGAGTTGCTCTTCTCGACGTCGCGCGTTTTTGGTCGTAACGTATGGTATCGTTATGTTTGCTTCTGTCCTTGTCTTCCTTGTGACTTGACATTTCCAGGAGAAACTATGGCTTCCCGCCTAGCGCCAAGGACCCCATCCCACTCCTCTTCGGACCCGGCCTTGAATCCCAACAGACGGTAAGCGATACGGCGATTTTCCTCTCTAGGCACCTTCTAGTTGTAACGAACCTCGCGTTTTGCTGCTCAACACACATGTACCGTGTTTATCTTGAATACTAAGTGGTGCTGCTCAACATGTAAACATGTGTGTCGTGTACAATATTCTTGCCGTTTTTTTGTTGGGGAAATATTACCCGGTTTGTTTGTTTTTGCCGGTGGCGAAGCGGAAGCTTAGTGGCCACGAATCCCGTTCTTTTGATGAACCCGCGTGAAGACTGGTGATGAGTGATGGCCCCTTGACAAGCAAGTTGACTCGTGATTGCTGTTGGGCGTTCAAACTGCCTCGCCCACTCGTCAGGGTGAAGCACTTATCCCGGGAGAACGAGCGGAAGCTATGGAGCGTTTCACTCCCGGGGACGGATCTGGTGTGGTGTTCATCAAGTTGAAAGACGGACGAGGTTGGGTTCCAGTGAGGAAGAGGAACGGGTCATTCGGTGTCACCACCACCGAAGTCTGAGTAGTATATCTGCGCGAAAATGCCCACCGTTTCAGAATCATTTTTCGTTTCGATGTCGCGGCTCCATCGCGGTGTCCCCGGTTGCGAAGTGCCAAGTCGCAACTCTCGACATGTGGAGTTCCTGTTTGTTTTCCCACGGCGCCGCAGTGGCTTGTGTAAGTGCGCGACATACATGAGAGTATTTAGACGTGGTACTCGTGCGGTGGGAGGTGTGTCAGCAGGGGACGGGGTAAGGGAAGAACAGAGACGCAAAGCTTCGATTTGTCTTCAGCTTGGTTTATGGTGATCGTCTTTTGCAACACAGGTGGTGCGTTTTCGTTGCATGTCAGCACGTGGCATTTTTCCTTGTTCGCTGCATGAAGTGCTGGCTGGCATGGTGACGTCACCGATGTGTACCACGTAATTGTATTTTGAAAGACCGTGGTTGCATTCTGCCCGATGCGATGATAGACAAGCATGTGGTTTTGACTTGTGCTTGAGCATAAACGCAAGTGTCATTTTTGGTTGTCCACCTTCATTCACGTCCTATTTTTTGTTACAAGGATGGGGCAGGCTTCTTTGAAGCGAGCCTGTCATCTTTTGGTTTTGTGTTTCATGTGGTTTTGCTTTGCGGCGTCAACCTTTGCTTGTGAGGTTTTGGCTGGTAGAGATACGTGTAAGTTGTTTATGGGTACTTCCTTCGTTCGAAAGTGCGAAAAAGAGCGCTCTCCGGTTGTTGGTTCTTGGAAGGGTATTAATATGTAGCAGAGACGGTGTACGACGTACAGATCAGTACCATTACAAAAAACGCTCTTTAGATAGATCCCCAAAACCTGTCTTTTTAGGTATTTCCCCGATATGGTGTTCTAATGGGTAAAAGGGAACCTTGTAAACCAACTAGTGAGTGTCTCTCGGGAGGGAATTGAAGCCGTGAAAACAAAACATTAGGGAAGGACTGCTCAACGTTTCTCGCGTTGAAAATCGAAGGCAAGCACCGCAGGGGGGAGGTGGGGGGGGGTGTACTCATAGTCGTGCATGCCGTAGTCGTTAGACCATTGACCTCGCATCCCTACAAAGCCGGGACGGAGCACGCCGGGTTCTCACCGGACCAGGCTCTCACATCACCAAGCGCGAAGCGCCGTGAGATATTCGGCGAGTCGCATGAAGGGTGCGCTGCATCCTGCTAAAGGTTTTCGGCATCTTGTGCTTACTTCCTTGCGTACGGATGACAGCTGCGTATGAATTAATTTATTTTCTGGTGCTTTCACTTCCAGAGACAGTTGTAAGCACTGTGTAACTGCCTTGAGGGTGCTTGACCATTTTAACACAACGTGGTGCGATCATCCCCCTTGCGCGGAGCGGGTTCTCCACCCCGCACAACATGATCTACTCGACCACCATTATGGTTACCGCCAAAAAAAAAAACCGGAGGTAAAAAAAAAAACGGTAACCTGGTTGCCGAGTTCACGAAGTGAATTGGCTTGTTTTACAACGTCGTTGCCAAGCGACGAAAACCCAACCCCGATGGCAATCACCGGGGCGGGCGGCTTGTTTTACAACGTCGTTGCCAAGCGACGAAAACCCAACCCCGATGGCAAACACCGGGGGGAGGTGGGAGAAGAATAAAACAAGCAAGTTCCCGTGTTACCTTGCTCTTGTGTGATCACCCCGGCTGATAGGTCAAATGGTGCCAGGTTAGGCGGGACGAAAACAGACAAAAAACACCAACGCATATCAAGTGTTTGAATCATGTTGCTGTCGACGCACCGTAAACCTGTCGCCGATATCGCCTCTGCCTGCAAAATGCGTCACGACCGACGCATCTCTCCACACCAAGCAACGTGAGGTGAGTCTAATCCGTAGTGTCGAGGTGCATACGCAGTGCAGCAGGACAAGTGCACGCAAACATTACGCCCCTTCGGCGTTCTTAAAAAAAAAGAAAACAAGACAAAACATAAACAAACGATCCTTCGGCCAAAATACTCCCAACTTTTAGAAAAAGCCCACTCGTCGCTGTACAACACGTCTTTCAGCCTCAGCTTCAGCATCACCGAACAACTTCCAGCGACATTTTCATCGCAAACCGCCGCGTGCAAATCAAGAAGCCTATCGACTGCTTATCGAATCAACTCGATTGGTCTGCATCATCGGCGTATCGGCCCGCCGCTCGTAGGAGGCCAATGAAGAGCGGAGAGGGGTGCTGTGGTCGACTCTTGAATTCTGGGTGGTACTGAAATGGAGACAGCATAAGGGCGTTCGACAAAGGGATGAACGGGCATTTTCCTTAGACGTTGGTGATAAGCTAGGTGTGGAAGGTACGCAGCTTGCTCTCGACACGGATACATTGCGTCTCTTTGGCGCGCACAGCATGACAACAGCGTTTTTAGACTCGTCACGCCAACTCTTTTTGGTGTCCTGTTCTCTAAAGCAGTCCACGTACGCGGCGGAGGGAAGGTGGAGAGGAGGGAGGAAAGAATAAACGCATGTGAAAACCCGGTGCGTTCAAACATAGATACACCGAGTGGATTGCTTTGGAGGTAGGGCAAACACTACACCAGATAGGTGTGCACCCGCCCAATGCCGCTTGCAAGTATACACAAAAAATCTCGGCAGCTCTTGCACGATTAACTTGAACCGTCAAGTTTGCACAACCAACTCGTTTGGTCGCTCAGTCTTGCTAATTTCTTCAGGAGAACTTGCACATGGCAGGAATCACTTGCATCGCCCATAGCTATCGTGATGCTCGGTACTTGCAGAATTGGAGTAATGTCGATGGTGAATTGCCGACGACGGACCCACCAAACCCGACACTTGCACTAAGCTCGTCTGCTCCGTCAGCAGGGGGTGATTGCTATCCTGTGGTTCGCACAATACTTGTATGCTACGCGCGGCTACACATTTTCAACAGTAGAACCTTCACTTGGGTCGTACCCGAGAAACCGCCAAGCTCGCGCCTGCAGTCGTGGCGGCAGTTTGGTGTTTCGAGGGATGAGCCCATCACGAGGACCCAAAACAATGCAACGTTCCATCGGCAGGACACATACTTACACGCACTAGATCGATCACGCTCTCACAAACCTGTGCTCCCATGAAGTAGGGGTGAGCATCTTTCTCCAGCTCTAGCACCTCCATACGTTCTCCCGTGCCGTCGTTGTTCCTACCCACCAGCTTCATCCCCGACTCCTCCAGAGATGCCACGACGGAAGGATTTACCTCGTAGCGATGTCGGTGCCGCTCGTGCACCTGGAAATGGTGGGAGAACATCACTCGCTGAAATCGTGAGAATTGCAAACAAAATTGGTTCACAACAGCTGTGTATGAAAAACAGTCATCAAACAAAGGGCACCTCATGTTTAAGCATATGAACGGTACAGGGGTACCTGTCTGACGATACGTCTACGCGTACGAAGAAAAACACGTTTGAGACTTGAACTTTGACAATAGAACGGGCTCGCCCCATAGCTGCCATACGCCGTGTAGAAAAAATCAGAGCAGGAACAAGACAAGAAACGAGCCACTGGCGGTACCAAAAAGCAAGGTTATTCGATGGCTTAATGCACGGAATTTTGAATGCCAGCGCAGTTCAGATGTTAATGAAATGCTAGGAAGAGTTCCCTTGGCCCCTTGGATTATTATTATTTGACACTGGCAATTCCTAAAACATTGAAACATTCGATTATCGAGCCAGTGCCACGAAACAGTCGTGCCGAGAGCTTACAGCTTCAGCTCCAGCTGCAACGGTGCAATGTGGAGAGGAACGCGTCATGTCCTCTATCTACCCCTGTACCCCTCAAATGGCGTTAGATCTTTGTCGTGTATTGTCGTGTCGCTGACGTTTTCTTTTGCTGCATCTCTGATAGCGGTAATCTACTGGATGTCATCAAGCTAGCAGCATTTCAACGAAAACAGTGTGGGACCACGCCAAATACCATATCATTCTATTCCATTCCATTTATTACAGGTTAATTCGATCGAACTTCAACGTATCACATACTCCGGCAGCGCACCTCAAGCTCCTCCGTTCCCTTTCCGCCGTACAGCTCGAATGCTCGACTGCCTGGTCTCAGCACGGTCACCCTACTACCAAGCCGCATGGTGCCCCCCATGCGAGTCCGGTCCCCCTCAGGCATAAACACAACCACCTGCACCGCAGTTACCGGATGTGAGTTTAGGGTGAACAGGGGTTTGTACGGAGACATACGGAAAGGTGAGATATGCAGGAGGCGAGAGTCGAAACGATTCAGCGCTAAAAAGCACTTAAGCAAGTCTAACGTTGACTTGTGACCTAGCCTAGCAGTACACAGAAAGTATCGACATGACACGAACACGAGATGTGTATCGATCAGTACCGCGACCAGCATGCTATGCTGTTAGGCAACACAATAAGTCACACAAGTCCAACACCTCAAGTCTCTCGCAAACAAACACAAACACAAACACGTCAATCTTACCTCGTCTTGAGGTGCGAGGCCTTGCGCGAACTCGGCGCTGTTGGCGTTCTCGCGGCCCAGCTTAGCCCTGCGTTGGTTAGATGCATCAGATGCATTAGATGCATAAGAAGCAGACCAAGTGACAGCAGCGTTTGCCATCAGTGGACCCCATGTACGCTTGATGGCTATGTTGCCAAGAATATAGTGTTTGTATCGTTGGTGTCAACATTAAACTACAGATGTCGGCAATCGTCGCTCTTGACACCCCAGGACCTACCTACGCGAAGAGTGGCATCACATCACATCACCGGGAATACATACAGAGCGGACGGTTTGATGTCGGGAAAACAGCGCAATGATGATCTTCACCCCCCTAATGCCAGTCCAACCCCCAACCCCCAACCTAAATTCGAAAAACATGTAAGCCCTGTTCGGAGCTCTGGCCAAAATAAACGACAGCTGGACAGTCAGCACGACGCCAAATAGAGCACCAACTACCTCGAGACTGGAGTCCAGATGCTCAAAACAGCGCTCCCCCTCACCTCGCGAATTCTATGACAGCGGCCTGCATCCCCAAGCAGATGCCCAGGAAAGGCACCCGGCACTTCCTTCAGGACAACGATGAGTAGCCGTAGTACCATAATAGGACCGGTCGCACCATGCGAAGCCAAGGATGTCGTGTTTATTTCAAAGGGACAGGCAGACAGTCGGACAGACGGCACGAAGCGTCACATCATCGTCATCGACACCATCACCACCAATCAGCATGCAGCCTCCGAAAGTTCGGCAAAAGCCCCAACATGCCAAGCGGCACTGCGTGGTCGTGGTTTCCGGACAAGTGCGCTTCTTTTGCCTCGGAGCCTAGTGCGGCTTCGTTACTACTCTCAGGTAGAGTGAGGCACGCTATCCATACTTCAAGATTGGTACAATACGTAGATGTCTTCCCCAAACCCAACATACACGAACATCAACATGACGTAAATCAACTGAACCTCTAGACTGTTCCGTATTGGTTCGGAATGTCCCCCTTGAGTATTCACTAGACGATAGACGGTAGCCAGCATCGCGATTCGTACCTGGAATTGAAGCATGCCACACGCTATCAGGAACAAGCAAGAACTGAATGCGGTCACAACATCCAAAGAAGTGAGCCACGATGCTAATTCCCTCATGAAATAAAAAAAATGCGCCTAGATGCCGCACCATCAATTTCAATCTGCGCACAACGACCCACCTTGCGTATTTGATGGCCTGTATTTTCCCTTCCAAGCCTCGCGATCCGAACCCGCCCGGCACGAGAACTCCGTGGCATGATTTTAGCTCTGCCCATGCTTTGGCGTGCTTTGACGGGTCCTACACAGGGTGACCGACACGATGCGCCAGAATTTTATATTGTTGATTGTTCATGTCTCAACTGGAACGTGACCATCATCATCTTGTTGCCGTCGACCAAAACTAACTCGTACAATAACGGGTTTCCCCATAGAAACAAAAAAGTGACGGAAAAAAAAACACCCGGTGAACGGGCGGCTCGACTTGTGCCTGTTGAGAAGAACCAAAGGTTTCTAAATGACGGTGCCTTTGAACCACTCCATGATGTCGACTCGTCTGCGCCACTCGATGGAGATGAAGGGTCGTTCTCTGGCGCGTTCTCGCCTCGCCTACGCTGCAGACGCGGGGATGAACAAGTGGGAGGCGACATGCTCGAACCCCTCGACAAAGGTGACGAGGCTTCACTGCTGACTTCCTGGGTACCTCCTCCACGTGCACGCGAGGTAGGGACGACGTCTACGACCGAGCTGGAGCTGCTGCCGGAGTCGCTCTCCTCTCCGGTCGCACTGCTGTCCATGCAACCACCCAGGGACGCCCCCTCCTCCTTCTCCTCCTACCCACTCACAGACGGCCGGGCTCTTGCCGCCTGGGCTCCTGCCGCCTCGCGCTGAGTCGCGATCCTCTCTCCTCTTCCAGAGGCCCGCCTACCTCGATCAAAGATTCAGTTCAAAACAAAACGCGAGCTGCTCTTCCGCCGCACGCGAGCACCAAGAATCTTCTCGCGCGCCCGAATACCGACCCAACAACTGCACACACGTTGCTGTGAAATAAACCCCAGTCTCCGCTGCTCAGCCTTCAGCGCAGGGAGCGCTTGATTGCGTGTGCTCGTACGTGCCGCTTCGTCCCGCGTCCTCGACGGAAAAAGTTGCCGGCGTATTTCTTCCGGCCAAAAAAAAATGAAACCCTCAAAAAATGACCCGGTGGATTTTTCCGTCGGGACCCGGCCCAGACGGAAAAAAATCGCCCAACCGGAAAAAATCGGCCCAAACGAAAAATAATTGGCGGATGGGGAAACCCGGGAATGGCTGCCTTGTTAACCGTCAATCGCATATCTGTCTACCCTACGGCCTTTACCTCTTTCACTCAAGACATCCGATGCGGGGTCACATTGAACAATCCCTCATTATCTGCAGTCAATGAAAGTACGCTGCCGAGCCATACGATGACATGAGGTCCTCAGCAACAACACAGACGAGGCCAACAATCATGAAATAGAAACAGGGCGACTACCCATTTACCTAATGTCCAATATAGATTTTGTTTTTACGGAGGTCGACACTTTGGGTCCTTCCTTGCGTGGGGGCACGGGAGATGGTGCTTGGCCGATATTTTACCTTGTGCTGCTTAGCCGTGTCCAGGGCCGAGCTGTCGATCCACTTCACCGTCAGTTTCCGCTTGCAGTGCAGAGACGCATGCAGCAAGGCCTTCACAACGGAGAGGTAGGTGTCGTGTAGCTCCGTGTACTTACCCACGAGCCCGATCACCGCTTCGTCCGACACTGAATGAACATCATCACGATCATCGTGTGTCACCGTCACCATCAAAGTCGCGGCAGCATTCATCATCCATACAGTCGTGGCAGTTGAGAGCAGGCAGCACGGTGGAGGAAGTTTGAGACAAACGAGAATCGAACATCAATCCGCAATCGGCATATCCTACGTTCTTCCGGTGTACCCTATATATTGTAGTTGAGCAGTGCACTAGCAGTGCGCTAGGGCCTGGCAACCAAGCAACAACAGCGAACACAAATACTGCGCGAATATTCACACTCCACCTCGATTCCACAGACTGCGTGAATTCGACGCCGGATACTGCGCGCGAATGATAAAAGAAGAAGGCACACCCAACATTACTTATTCACTACGACGTTGAGACAACTTGCTTGCTGCATCGGGTACGGGTCATTGCTCTCTTGGTCTCCGCAGGCAACCCAAGCTGATCGTCTACCGTGCGCCCACTTCAAAATGGCTAGCAAACAAATCGTGTGTCGAATATTTCTGACATTGGCAACCCATTCACTCGCCATCGTCGTGCCTCCTCGCGAGATCCTCCCATCGCTTAAGACTCGCACGATCCAACCGGACTGCCGATGCCTCACGAGCCTCGGGAGAGTGCCTTGGTCCCATCCGAAGACGCTGTGCGAGAAGGGCTGGAAAATCTGTTGAACGATGTCGAAAGGCAGCAGGAAAAGACACGTCACCGAACCATCCATCAAACAATGCATGAACCCAGCTTTACTAGGTATGCATACGAGATACTACATGGTCGTGCAACACAGCATCTAGAGAGTTGGACTTTAGTATGCAAAACAGTCGACAAAGACCCGTTTCTTTGGGAATTGTAACCGAGGAGATCACAAAACTGTTACTCGCCATACACCACAAAATGATCTCCGCACTGAAACTTGTAGCCGACGTACTTGCAATGTGTTGCTATTGGGCCGCTCCAACCGAAACAAGCTTGGGTCCAGACAAAATACCCAAACTTCAGACAAAGGTGAGGAAAAGGTTAGCGGCAATATCGAGACCTGCGCAATGGCGAGTCGAACGAAAAAAGGGGTCGAGCCCCGAAACAACATAACTCACGATTTCGTGCATGACTGCTAAAACTATTGCTGGCTGTCCATTGCTGTCGTGCAGCAGTAACTACCACCGAGAGTCGAGAGCACCGCACTTAGTTCACCCAGACACTCACTCTGCTCCAGTAGCAGCAGAGGCACGTGATAAATGTTGGACACGTCATGCACCGACACCACTCTCTCGGGTGGGACCTGCATTGAGAGAGGTGTGCACACGGGTGATTCGCAGTGTACACCACAAGATAATGACACTCCTTGTCAACATCCCCCCGAACAGCGTGGAGCTGGCTGGCAGGGTAGCGTACACTCGCCAAAATTTCTTGATGCATTCTTGTCTTGAAGTACACACTATGGATGTACGACTGTAACACGCAGCTACGAGAGCAACACACCTCGTTTCGAATGAACAGCTCATCATTTTCGTGTTGAAACAGCAAGCACACCGGCAACGTCAACAACCACCGACACCACCACACACCCCACCCCACACCCCGTTTGGCATTAATTGGATAGACTCATGTCAAGCACCGATCGAAACTGCTAGATTGTTGTGGCGGGTAAAACGAAATGTACCTGGCAGAACATGGACAACTTGTCCCTCGCCCCCTCTACGACAGGCTTTCCCCCCCTGCACATCAGGAAGTCCGGGGCTAGGCCTGCGCCATGGAAGGACGGAAGAAAGCACGTGTACACAATGAACGGGCACCACGTCACCATGGACACATGACGCCGTACAAGTACAACAACAGATCTTCCATTTTCCGGCTAGGGCTGCTGACGAGACAGACATGGATAGGAAGGAATCATGGCGCGCTCTGACAAGGACAAAAACCAGCTTCAGCTACCTTCAGCTACAGGAGTAGGAGTTGACCCTCACCGAGAGCCCTCATCTGCTTAATGGAATGCTGCGTGGGCTTGGTCTTCTGCTCTCCCGGCGAGCCGAGCGAAGGCACCAGACTAACATGCACGAAGCAGCAGTTCTTGTACCCAACCCTAAGAGGGTAACATCAAAATCCGGCATGGGAAGAATCACAAACGTGGCGGAGTGAAACGTGCTTAACGTTCCGACCCTATGCGTTGCGGGTTCAGGGGGAGGCCACGCAATGCCGACACCACCAGCAATCGGACAAAATATAGATAAAACTAGTGTCCTTCATTGCGAAGCCATCGCTGCGAGAAAACAGACCAAGACTGGCGACGTTCATCAATACCAACACAAGCATCGGCACAACCACTACAATTCTCAATCTCCACGAGTGACCCAGGTAGCGCCAAGACAAGCACCACGTATCGTACGGTAGCGGAACCAGCATGCCCTATTATACCATCGCTTTCACCTGTCTTGGAGCTGCCTCAAAGCCTCCACGAAAGGCATGCTCTCGATGTCCCCCAAAGTTCCGCCCAGCTCGATGATGCACACGTCGGGCTAAAGCGATGCACAAGCCAACACAGGCACACAGAGAGAGGTCAGTCAAACAGACTCGGTATAAATGATGGCGATATAGAGATTAGCGTTGGCATCGTAGAGAGTACGACAAACCACTAGCAACGTTTAAAACCTGCCTGTACTGCGGATGGATACAAGCTGGGCCAGCCAAGGAGATCACGAATGGTTGAAAGCGAATTACACCACGAATTTTGCGAATTACAACCTGAAATTTTAACATTTGGCAGGTATTAGTACAACAAATACCTTGACCAGCCATACTTGTTTTTATTTTCATGAGCTAGCCGCAATTAAGGAAGAATGGGAATCCTTGTGTAGTCTCTTAGGAGGACAAAAAAACAAGTACGGTAGGTCAAGGTAGGTGTTTTACCAATGCCAACCACATGTCGAAATTCCAGATTCGATGTCGTAAAAATCGTGATGTATTTTTGCGATAATCTCACATTTTCCTCAGCTATCTTGTGTGTTGTATGGGATTCTTTACAAGGCCATAACTTTTGGTGGAAGATGATGTGAGACTTGTTACCACCATCGTTTTTCTCGCAATGCTCCCAGGTAAGTGCACACCAAATTTTATCGTATTCTGTGAAGAATTTTTTGTGCTGATTTCAGTACTGGAAGCATCCCCCACGACGTCGTCAATTGATCGTGCAATACCTAAATCAACTCAGATTCGATTTTTTTTGGCATCTGCGCTTTCCGTATTGTCTCCTAAGAGCACTCACCACCTTTCAAGCTATAACTCGTCGAAACGACAGCATGAGACGCGAACGAACAAATGTGAGCTTCTTGGCTGGCCCAGCTTGTAGTTACCCCCGCGACGGCGAAATACACATACGGGATCGTCCAAAATAATCTCCTGCACCCATTGTTACTCCTTTTGGCACATTCCAAGAATCGAGCGTGAGCAAGGTGCTTTGGGCACTGCTGCGATGTCAAAGGCAAGCGTGCGACAAAGCTTTAGCAAATGATGTCGGTTCAGTAAAGACGCGTAGAACATTGAAGGACTTGCAAGTGACGTTGAATGTAAGCCACATTAGTCTAGGTCGATATTCTGGAATCCAACAACAATCGTGCACCAAGGGAACAAGGTGGGGGGGTCAAGGGTGGTGAGTAGAATGTAACAACAGCGCAGCGTCACAAAGACGAGGAGCACAACGAGCAGGTAGGTGTTCGTAAAACGTAACACAGAAGTGCCGCTACCAAATCATGGTATACCTCCTGGTCTGAGTTATCAACAGGCTTCTTGCTCACGCCGACGATCCAGTCCTGAAGTGCGTCCGTGATATGCGGCACCACCTGCAAGGAAGGAATCGTAACAAGATTGAACACTACTGTGAAACTGAACAAAACGTAGGCCATCTGAAAAGGTGAGATCGAATCAAACATCATCATCCTTGACAGCATTAAGCAAGCCAGTCGACATCAAACGTCGAACGAAACGTTTCAAAACAATGAACAAACAAGCGAACACGACCTGACACCACATCAAACCAAAATCATGCAAGCAAGCAACCTCTTCCAAAAAGAGCCGATGTACGCGCGCTCGGCAAATAAGTTTGTTCGGAAGCCACCTTAGATGTCATTTATTCAGGAATATGCCCGAACACATACATGGAGGCAAGGAGACAGTTCAGCTACAGACCAAACTGCACTGCATACCGTAGACGACACAAGATGACACACCCACATAAGAAACCACACCCCCCACAGAATACGACACCCCGGTGATAATTTTTGGCGTTTCTGACAAACCATCGATTCATCACTGGGGCTACATAAGATAACATACCCCTTGAGGTTACGCCGCAAGCTCCTCCGTCTGTCACCAGGGTGATACAACATCTGCCGCGTGGGCGTGTGGGCATCTCACACACACAACATCTGCGGAACTCTCTTTTGGTCGTACCCAATAGCAAGGTATGCGGTTACCTACTTGTTTGTGTGAGGGGGCAGGACGGATGGCGCACTCTATGGCCACCGAGTCATGTGCTCAGGAGTTTCGTCACCTCCGTTGAGCTCCTTGGTTGTACCACATTCCGCAGAACCACAAGTCATGAAGTGTTCGTACAGGCATTGCTATCACACCCCCGCAATACCAACCAAGTGTGCGGCAGCAGCGGTTCAACTCTACAAAAAGTGTTGAAACACCATTTATCACACACCCTCATTGTTACACCCGAAAAATACCCTGTGGGTATTCGGACGTGCTAGCACACCCCCTTACCCCCTCATTCATCACACCCCAAACACACCCTGTGCGCATTCGGACGCGCTATCACACCCCCTCAAGGGCTCAAGCGAGCTGCACTTTATCACCCGGGCTACATAAGATACGACACCCCCCACAGGATACCACAACCGGTGAAAAAAAAATTCAAGCCCAAAATGTTATCACCGTAGTGTGTTATCTTGTGTCGTCTACGGTAAACATACAAGCACGAGAGCGGTCATTTCATGCAAAGGTTTGAATGTGATTCTGTCCGACGGGAAAAAGGCACAAAATAGAAACCTCTAAGACGACAATGAGACATGTATCAAGAAGCAATACGAATGTCAACGGACACTTGTCACTAGCAAATTTTCAACGGACCCCAGAAGTTGAAGCGAGAGTAGCTACGCACCTGCACGGTCTTCCCAAGGTAGTCTCCTCTCCGTTCCTTCTCGATAACGTACTGGTAAATCTTTCTGCCAGTTCATGCGACACCGACAACAAGACGGTGTACCAATAGTGAGCCCCCCTATCGTTGCAAAAGCCGCTACTTGCAACATATCCTTACAGATCTTGCTCCCTCGTACAAAGCACACATACGCTCTGTTGCATTGCTCATCAGTGGGCAGCGAGTGAACAACATGAACCGTCCCTGCGTTACGTTGGTGTTCGTGACGGCTGTGATGGCTCAACCTTGTTTGCTATGGTACATATGAACGTTCCAGTGCGGCGCACGCAGGCGTACCCGTCGGGCAAACGCCGCACGTCAAACGGGATGAAGACTTGGCACCTTTGGACGTGAGTCGGCTAGGACGGCACCATATCCACTCTCAGAGCTGTGTTTCCATTGCAATACTGTTGTTCTCTACGGGAGTGTAGACCACCAATCCGTGTACGTACGTACCCTGTCGTGAGGTTGGACTCATTCTTGAGGTTGACGCCCATGAAACGCTCATAGTTTCCTAGATCCAGATCCGTCTCTCCACCGTCATCCAGCACGAAAACCTTTTTGCAGGAGAAAGAAAGAGAAACATAAAAAACAAGACCAACTTCCGCACCGACAACACAAGCAGCATCAACAACGATCGCACATAGCACGAAACCTAAAACACACCTCGCCGTGCTCAAACGGAGACATGGTGCCAGCATCGACGTTCAGGTACGGGTCAATCTTGATGGCCGTGGGTCTCAGCCCCATCATCTTGCACAGCACTCCAATGCTCGAGGCCGTTACCCCCTTGCCGATGCCGCTCAAAACCCCACCTAGTCGGTCGTATTCATAAACGCATAGGCAGGGAAAGCAATGTCGTGCAGAGTGGGACGCCGAATCAATGGACTGCCACACCACACTGCTGCGAATGGTATGAGACGAGCGTCGTGTGTGTGACATCACCACTCCGTAAACAAATAGTCTCTTGCGACCACCGTATTAGTAACATCATGGACGATTGCCTCCTTTCTAGACAGGTTCTGGCGGCAACTACCTCGTAGGCTACTCACATGGCACACGGTCCTTGTTGACACCGGGTGTGGTGGTGTCTGCCAGGTGGTGATGTTCAATGCGGTCATGAACAATCTGAGGGACTACCTCAAAGAAACCAACACATTTGATGTGTGGTTGTAACCGGGCGCAGCTTGCTTCGTGTAACCGGGTATTTGCTGTGCGCACAACTCACCGGTGACAACAATGAATTTGCACTCCTGTTTATGGTCGCCCCGAAACCTAGCCATGACGTCGAGTACACCTTCATCATCACCAGCACCAGCAGAACCACCAACGTCGATCTCGACGTCGCTTCTGCTGTCCTGTTCGTAGTCGGGCATATAATCGAGCTCGCTCGAAGATTCTTGAGACGCTTGCGACTCTTCAGATTCTTGAGACCCGAAAGGTTGTTCAACCTGTCCAAGGTCCTTCACCGTCCTTCCTCTTCCTGTTCCCTTCCCCCTGTCCTTCCCCTTGCCACTGCCGCCACCCCGAAGTGCCATTGATCTCCACATCACCATCGACATCCATGGCGCTCTCTCTGAGTGCCCGCTCCCTTTATGCAGCCGCGTTGGCATTGATTGCGGGAAGGAAGATACTGGCATGAGGCAACACATTCGTTCATCGCTATGGTTGCGAATGCGTTGACCGCCGTCAAGACGAATATTTTTGCGAATGACATCGCATAACCCCATAACGGTACGCAACAACAGCGTCAATACACACCATCATCACTGGCAACGAAGTACACAGCAGTATAATAGGGAATGCGTCTGGCCCAACCAACATGATGGGGTCGCCGCCACGAGATAATCAGCGCTCCTGCGGTTGACGTACACCCGGCAGTGCTTGGTGTTTCGATAGACAGCATGGCATACGGATCGAAGTGCCACACATGATCGTGTGTGCGATGTAAAGCGACTGCTGTATAGTAGTTTATGCGTCAATGCTCTCACCGCAATCGTTTGGAGCGTGGTGTGCGACCTGTTTGTGGCCGCCAACACCAACCTCGTCGGCAAGTGTAGGATTCGGACCTGCGATTGCCCTTTCCTCTGTGTTGTTTTTATCGCTAGTCCTGCGACTCAGCCGCCGGTTCAAACCCTTCCACCAACCAACAAACCCAGGCAATGGGCTGCTTGTGAAGCTTCCACCACTATTGCGCGAAGACGAGGCTGTGTTGCGAACGCCAGCAGCGGCGGATCGTCCAGTCGTAGTAGCAGTCGATGTTCTGCACTGGGTCAGCAGCACAGCAGTGAGGCCCGCAACGAAGGCCATCAAAGCCTGTTTACTACGTCGCCAATTCATTGGAGAGCTTCCGCCACCACAGTGAGGTCTGTCCCTGCTGCCCTCTTGTCCCACCAGTCGCAGCTCCACAAGGCTGATTGTTGTGTTCAGTAGTTCATGATCCAGGATGCGGCGCAATCAGAGGCTCAAACCACGGAGCCCCACGCTGCAGGCTGACGGCGGGACACCGTGACTCCAGCTCGTGTCATCTGTGTCTCGTGTGCGGCTGTTGAGAGACACACACTGCCGACTGCTGTGAGGACGATTGCGCGCAACATGGCGAGACTGGCAGTAGTCGCAATACTTGCGAGTGTACTGACGGCCTTATGCTGGTCCCAGGCGTTTGCGTTCGTGGGAACGGGCATCAACCTGGTGAGTAAACCCAAGCCTTATACGGGGCGGCTTGTGACATGTAGACAGAGAGAATGGCGGGTATCATGACATTTACGAAGCTGTACTACAGCAGTAGCACACAACCAGCTTGATACCAGTCATAGTCTACATGGACTAGTCGATGCGGGCAAAGTGAAATCTAGCTTTCTTGCATGCATCATATCGCATTTGACTGCTGACTCCACGCCGTGAACAAATCGGCAACGTACACCAGTACGGAGGCACAGCAGAGTTTCTTGTGTGCACGTGTGACAAGGACCATGAACCAGCTGTAGGCTGCTGTGGGCCATATGCAGGGGGACGCGTCGATGAAATACACGAATGTACATATTTCTCTCCCATGTTGCCCATCTTGATCAAGAACGTTTTGGCTTGAATTAAACGTTGTCATCGGTCGGTTCGAGCCGACGGTGGATATGAGCAAGTACCGCCGATAACCTGACGGTCCGTGAGTTCCTATCGATGGTGAATCCTGGAATGCTGGAATAATACAGCACTTGTGAACGTTCAGAGACACAGGTTGTGCTTTGTCAATCAGGTTATAATGTTGATGCAATGCATGGGACGTGTATGGAATGACTCCAGATCTGCATGCAGAGTGCGTTCAGGTTCAGTGCAATGCGTTCATACGTATGAAGTCTCCAGTCTACCAATTTTTTTTTTTGTCTTCGCTTCAAATCAGCGCTCACAGCACCAGTGCCGTTTACTCCAACCCGTGGTCACACAGAAGAGCCGCTCTCTACCCTCCCCTCCTGCGGTACTTTGTCTTCGATTTTTAATGCGAGAAGAGTTCAGCACTCCCTTCCCTCTGTGTACACACGAACTAGCGCTATCCACTAGGCCAGGAGCGGAAGCGAGAGAAAAGCTCACTTTTTTTATTTCTTCGCAAGAAAAGTTCGCTCACGCCGGGATTCGAACCCCTGATCTGACCTCCAGAAGGTGTCGGAGATACCAACTAGACCACCGGGGCGACCGGTGAACTTGTGTGGATTATCCATATCCATTTGCACTGCATCTGTATCACGAAGTACACCACTGCGGATACTCACGGTGTGTTGCACGCACGCTCTTTGCAGAGAGAGTGACGGGTGCAACAGTGTCGGTGTACAACCTCTTGCCTCTTGTCTACATACAGACAGGTCACCGCCTCCGTTCTTACTGCAAGCCTTCGTGTTGCACACAGCCAGGGCGCCCCTGACGAATGAGCTGCCGCAGAACGTACTCTCTCTTTCCTCCTGTTTGCCGTGTCGGCACTTGGTTGCCCAAAGAAGTGAGGACGAGGAGCGTCCTTGTGATACGTGTAGTTTCGTGTGCGAATGTTCCTGGACATTGTTGTTGTTGTTGTTGTTGTCTTCACATTAAAAACCATCCCGGTCTCTCTATCCAGTACCTCCTTCTGTCTCAATCTCTCCGTACTAATCCATCACTTGACTCGGCCAATTTCCGTGGTCACAGGCTAACGTACCTAGAAAAGGTATACCAAAATAAAATGGACCCCAAGGGTCAGCAGAGCGATAAAATACAAGAAAACA
>CACKRE030005026.1:201347-213046 GCA_902602495.3 Ectocarpus sp. CCAP 1310/34 | reverse complement strand
TGGTCGTGCTAGGACTGGCCACAGCGGCACCGGAGCAGCGGCACCGGAGCATGCGGACGGCATCGAACCGTGGCGCACGGACAAACATCTCTTGTGTTGTCAATTATTTTCCGTTTTTTTCCTGAATACAGGTGTTGGATGTGTGTCATGACGTCACTGGTTTTGGAGAGAAGCGGCAGAGATGGCGCGGATAACCCGGGTGCCTTGATTGTGTATCTGCATCGTGGAAGACCCCTTCAATGTGGAACGATTCCTAGTCAGTGTCGATGTTTACACTGCTGTGCCTAACACAGATGATCCGAATAGATTCGGGTGATTGTCAATTGCAACGATGGCTTTGGTTGGGTGTTCTTCTTCATTGTATGTCCACGGACTCATTCTGACAGCACTTCAGACAGCAGCTGCATGCCCCGAGCTTGTGTACCATGCACCATGGTGTTAGTATTGTACAGACAGCACTTCAGACAGCAGTACACTGTAGTCGACAAACATTCATTTTGGTTAAGTGCGGGACAAGGGGGGTGATGCTGCTGCTGTAGTGGAATTGTAGTGTGTGGGCGTGTAGTTCAGTTGTGAGCACGTAAACGTGCTGCAGGGATTGCAGGTGTACCTCCTCGGGCTTGGGTACCCTTTTCTTGCTAAAAGCGTGTGTGTTCTTTAGATCTTCTGATGGCTCTAGCATTTTTGTGACCACGGACCGAGTCTTTGCTAGATGTTGGGATTAGCAACTGACACGAGTTTAATGTGAAGAAAAACAACACACCAGAAAGAAGTTTCATGTAAACATTGCTTTCTTATTTACTCTGTCTACCCGCATGCGGTGGTTGAGGCAAACATTTAACGCGATAAGAGTTTTTCATTTCCTTCCCTCATTGTGTGGTTGCTCCCGACTTTGCGTTTTCCACGCCTAAATTGCGATTTCAATCCCAGCGAGGTTAGAAACTGCACCCAGAGCATCAAAAGGTTTCTACTTCATGGGCAACCAGGTGCTAGCTCGGTAAAAAGCTCGATATGGAGCAATGTAGGAGTCTGTCGTTTGATTATGGTTTTCGCGACCATTGCCCGCCTCTCTTTCGCCGATGCTGACCAAGCGTAACAATTCGTACTGCTGTACACGGCTACCACTCAAGTTCATAGTTCTGGTCCTCTGCTGTGTTGAGGTTTCGGTCCGATCGAATACTTTTACCATGAGTCCTGGCTCGCCTAAATCTCGCTCTATCATTGCTTTCACATACACACACATGTCTCTGCTCGGGCTTTAATATTCCTCGTTTGCTTTCGTTTGGTGGCGAGAGGGTGTGAGCGTTCTCGTTCGGGTACAGAAGATGGACGGCTGATTTTTTCGGTTTTAGGGTTGAATGGGAAGTTCGAAGCTGACGTACTAGGTTCTGTTTGAGACGTACGCCCAAACAATTTCTTCCTCTAACTGGAAGGCCTTCGCACGAAGGTCACCTTCAATCGGACTCTTGATTGATGATCCCTGAAGAGAGGTCGAAAAATGCTCTAGGTGGTGTATTTAGATGGAATATTCTTGGTAAGGCCTTTTCAGGTTGGCAATAAGGTCGAGCAACCACTGGATGAACAACGACAGCCTACAGCACCACGTTTTGTGCTCTGTCTTTCGTTGTGTAGATGCCATGTGTAATCCCTTTGATGGGACCTCTGGTACAAAAATGTTTTTGCTATCCTCTCCGCACGATACGTTTTTCGGCAAGCTGACGATGCCAAATCTTGGTTCTTGACGTGTACGCAACCCAGGCGGAAGGGGTTTGGAAATATGAGTTCGACATTGAAGCTCCCGGACCTAGGACGCAATCTCTGCACCATCGAATTCTGCGAGAGATCAAGAACAAGTCGGATTTTCCAGGCTATCGAAAGGGAGAGGTGAGGAACAATGATTATTTTCTCTGGAATAGGCGCACAGGCGTACATGCTTTGAGGAAAATTGCAGTGCACCACTGATCCTTGCTCTCCCTCCGTGAAATTGTCCCGTATTCGGTTTGAATGCTTGCAAACCTATTTCACTAAACGCGAAGACTTGACGTATCTTGTTTTAATTCTTCCCTTTCTAAAATGGTTGGTTGTTGTGTTGTTCGTCCGCCGTACCGTGTGTCGGACGACAAACCGTTCCGCATGACGGTCACCGTGATACTTCACGCTGGCGCTGTACTGGCACTGTTGGCGCTCTTTGGCGCCGTGAAAGATTCCTCCGCGACTTATGCCAGAGGCTACCAAGGTCAGACACGCGGTGTTTGGCACTTGCCGAGGGCGTAACTTTCTTTGGGATGCATGCCCACCAGTGCGCTTTTTCTGACTGTTAATTGTGCGGACCCACGTGCATAGGCGTGCTTCAACAGCGTTGGTTGTGGGTTGTGCGCACAACAGTGTTCCCACGCAAGACTCGTCTGAACGTGACTTGCTGCTGATCCGCACGAAGATACACTGTTTACCACTTTATGAAATGCTTACATGCAACACGACGACTCTCCTATATGTAAGTAGCCAACCGTGGTGTTCTTTTCGTGTTCATTTTGTCTCGTACTGTTCACCGTACACCCAAACTAGTTGTGCATATCACTGGGCTAGTCTTGATACCGAACACATTTTTTTACAAAACAATCTCTCGTTCATCTGTTGCCATGAGACAGTATGTGATTGAGGAAGTCATGAACGAAGGTCTACAAACAGCTTTGGCTACATACAACCTGGTTGGAGCCAAGGGAGATGGGAGTGAGGCTGACATCAAGAACGACATTGAAGACATGCTCAAGGTGGGTGACCGCAAAGACTAGCCAAGGTCGTGATGGCTGTGTCCGGCGTCTGTCTAGCATATCCACGTGTGATACTTCCGCCGATCATCGAAACCTGCTGTTTTTGTGAGCGATGGCTTGTTGCGATCTTGGAAAGACTCTACTCCCACCGTGCGGTCGGGTACATCATGAAATTACCGCGGTTCAGCTTAGCACTCATCGTTGCGTACAACGTGATTCATTTTTGTCTTGCTCTTCTCTTGACTCTGGTGCCGCCGGTTGATGTTGCCGCTCGTTGTGGTACTGATTTGAACAGGTATTCAAGCCGGGAAAACCTCTGTCGTTCAGTTGCACGTTTGATGCGAAACCAAAACCTGAAGATGAAGATGGTGGCCCAGAGGATGATGCGGCAGCGGTGGACGCTACCTAGTCTTTTGAGTAGCCATAGAAAAGGAATCCATCCTTGTCTTTCATCGATTATCCTTCGCAAAGGATTTATTCCTTCGCAAAATCGTGTTCTTTCCTGCCATGCATATGTTCGACCCGAAGCGTCTCCCAACCGACTTCTTGCAAATTTATTGTCTTGATTGACCATATGTGGACTGCCAGATGTCGTTCATGAACGAATTGTAACCACGTCAACATGGCGTACCCTGCTCTCTTTTGGCTCGGCGCTTGCGGTTGGGCGCCCTCGAAATTGGAGGGACAACATTATGTGCCGGTCGGATGTAGCTCTTTCGTGCTCCGAGTAATTGTTTTTTAACGTTCGCAACACTTCACGAACACGGTCGTTCCTCCAGACGGCTACCGCGATGAGCTTCCGACGTTTCGCAGCGCCTGCCATTCAGAGCATGCAGAGGGATAGGTTTGTGGGCAGGACGACATTGTTCAAATCGCATTAAATAGAAACTTTTGCCCTAGCCAGCCATGGACTGACGTGCATACGTCAGCCTGACGGGACGCATTCCGTGTCGTGTGAAATTGGATACAAGGACAAACCGCGTACGCATAGTTAGTGAACGAAGGACCACGATAATCTTCTATGAAATGAAAATGGTTGGTTGGTCTAGGGAAGTAGAATTCAGTCATGAACTAGACTGCTGGTGACCGAGATAGAACACTCCAGTGATTTTTTTTTTGTCTACGACACGCACTTCCCAGGAAACAAGAATGCTTTCATTGGGATCGTCTCAGAGTGGGGGCGTTTCCCGTTAACACCACAACATCGATCGCACCTATCATCCACTCAGGTATTTCAATCAGCACATTGCTTCAGCACGGGGAAACCACAAAAAGTGGGGAGGGTTTTGTCTATAACCCACACAGGTTGAAGGTTTACTGCTTTGAACGCCTGCAATATCACTTTACTGTAGCAATGTGTTCATCGAGCTGGTGACCCTACCCAACCATTTGATGCCACTCATGACCAGAGCGCATCCATCCTTATCTGATTTGGCGCTTGAAACTCGGTAGGGGTTTTGTGCACGATAAAGGGGAAGTTTTCGCCAGTGTTCCTTCTGAGAAATAACTCGGACAAATAGTACAAGAAAAGATGACCCCCTCAGCTGTTCGCGAGGAAATACTATAAATCTCGAGGACGGGTCCGGGCTTCGCTATTAATTATCTCCTGATGACCATCCCTAACACACACTTGCCGTAATACTGTACGGGATGTACGGACAAACTTTTCTTTATACCTCAATTTCTGCCAAATTACACTGGTGCCATGCAGTCCTAACCCTCGCATTAGAAAAGTAGAGCCAAACAAATGCAGCCAAACCTCAAGACGATTGATTATAATTTCCCCGCAAGAGCACGCAAAACGAATCAGAGAGATTCTTGCATATATAACTAGGACTAATAATAAATACCATGACAATTGTGCCTCTTCCTGTAACGCATTTATCGCGATTGTCCCATACGAGTACTCCCGCCTTACCACCGCTGCTCGGCTTGATGCCCTATTAGTAGAGGACTAGACTTTTGCTAAGGTCAGGCGAACGCATCATCAGGTGTTTTATATCCGCAGTGAAACTTGTTGAGTTTTTAATATCGACCCTGTCAAAGCTACAGCATGCGATTGTCTAAACATCTGCAGCCATGACCTCAACTCAAGAGGAGTAAAAGGCGACCGCAAGAGAACCAAAGGGTTCCGAGGCTCTCACTTGTACTTCTTTCCGCAGGGCATCCACCAAGCGATCGTCCGTGTCTGACTTTGCCAGGAGCATCCTGGCACGGTTTCGGATCTGCGCGTTCGTTCTTTCTAGGCCGGCGACCCTGTTAGGATCAATATATCCACAGGACAGTGTGCCCACGTGTGCCTCAGACATGTGGGGACACTAAAAGTAGTCGCTCTTATTGTGAACATCTGGAAGGCTACATCATCTTGAGTCGTATGCCTGTTCAGAACCAACGGTGAGGCCAACGAGCTACGTTCTCTGTTGGACACCTACCTCGCTCCTTTCGCCACCAACTGACCCCGCAAGGCCTCTGCCTCTTCTTGCCGGGCATTACATTTTGCCTGGTAGGACATATTAAAGGAAGCAAATACAAACAAACGTGAAATGAAAGTGAGTGGCATTTTCCATGTATGTGTGTCTTTCGTTTTGGCCCTTAGGCGACGCCTTCATTCCATTTATATCCCCAAAGAGCTTAGAAGGAACAATTAACCGAGGGTAACGACATTCAGCCCGATCTCCCGACCTCCCATCCATACCGAACAGCGTTCCCGGTAGAAAAAATGTGTTGTGTGTGCTTTCGTCCCATCTATTCTGGGCGCTAATGTAGACCTTTCAGTAGTTTGACGCACCAGCCGGGGTCACGCACATAAATATAGCATGCATCTACTATTTTGGAATGATCTCGATTAGTTTGGCCCGTTCTAGAGGCAGTTGACCAAGAGAAAGATACAGTGAGGTCCGGCAGAAAGAGCATACATACATACATTAATACATATTTCGAGAACGGTACATAGATTCGGGGTTGCCACCTCTAACAAGAGGGGGCACCTCTGTGTGCTGTTCAACGCTTTTTTCTCGCCTCCAGCTGCTCGATTGCGTGCCCACGATGTCGTTCCATGTAGTGGATCTCCTCCTGCGCCTGGCTGTCAACGTCCTGTCGCCCTTGCTTGCTGCGGATTTCACCAGATTGCCCAGGGTCCTGGAACATTATTATCATTGCATTTTTTTTGAAAAAGCCTTCAAGTTTGCGAGACACAAGTAAACGACCAGCAGGCGCTTCTGAACGTTTTCAAACAAAACAAATTATGAACAACCACGGTGGCCTCCAACTCACCCGTCCGATCCTAAGCTGTGTCTGTAGCTGCTTCACCGTCGCCTTCAACATCACTATTTGCTGAGCGCGCCCCTTCCACCCGCCCGTGTCGTTCAAAACCCGGCCTAGCCCCAAGCTGGTTCCTCCTACTTCTTTCGATAAAGCCCTGTACGCTTTTTTAATCTCCTCTTGTGCCTCATGTAGTTTGTTCCTCAGCAGCACTATCTGTTGTTTTGCGGGTGTGCACGTTCCTCGCATCAGCTTATGGTGCTATATCTCGACGGTGCTGGCTGGTAGTAGGAGATAGTTTGAACAAGAAGTGCGGGAGGGCGTTGTTCTCCCAGCGATAGCACGCTGATAGATTGAACTTCGATGGTAGGCCATGCAACGATAGCTCTCACGATGCTTTTGATTGGCGCAGCCGACGCAACGGTATTCTGGATACAACTCGTCATTCACGAAAATCAGGACATATTTCGTCAAATCGGAAACAATAGTATGTCGGAGAGGATGTCCCACAAGACCTCTCATGTAGCGCTGTAGTTGGCTTGTTCGCCAAACTCGAACGCAGCAAGATCACCTGCTGTCGAAAGCGTTCTTCGTTTCCATCGATTCGGGCTGAAGACGAGACATCCGCCGGCTGGGTACCCTGGACACAAGGAATTAATGCCAGGAAAAAATGTGCCGGGGTAGCATATGTACAGCGAAACACTCATTTCAGCGAGGAGTACTTCTGAACGCAAGCAAGGAGCTTGCAGTTGACATATTGCACAAGCATCTAACACTCTGGTTTCAATAACATAGAGTGCTACCCTTTCCGAATATCTGCGCACCAACCGAGGTCCAGCGGATGACACGATCTCAAGCTGTCTTCGACACGCCACCAGCTCTTTCGACAAAACGTCCGCCTCTCGACGCGCTTTTAGGCAACTGTGAAAGAGCAAGATGGGATACAAGGAGGCGAATGAACAATACCTCCTGGAACAGTGGTGGACAAAGAGATAACCCCACCCCGCACAGTCACTTTTACGAAATAATCGAAACGACCCTCGCTGTTGCCAGGAAAAATTCTACGAAACGTGAACCATCGCTTCAGTGTGTTCCACAAAAAAATGCTGATATTCTCAACGACCATCCTCCATACAACGAAGACTAAAGCCATCCGATTCAACGTACCGGCGTCCAATCTGTTTCCGTGTGTGGATAAAGTGACAACTTCAACGAATCATGACGCCGATCGTGCCCACCTTGCCCTTTCTTTCTCCAGCTTCGCATCTCGATCCCGGATACGCTTCGCGAGTTGAATTATCTTGACATCTCTATAATCGAGATCCTTCCCCCTATCTGTGTCACCTCCACAATGGAGTACGGAGAGAAAGGCGTTGGGATCCAGGCCGGGCACGGGCTCCAAAGCCTCGACCAAAGCACCCAACTCTAGCACCTGGAAGGGCGCAAGTGGACAACGTTTGGAAATCAGACACCTGTTGCAGGTAGGATTGTTTTCAGGCAAACGCCCGGTGCGTCCAACCCCCATGCCCTTATCATCCAATCACCACAATCAGACCTACTGTCATCACAGAATTTCTTCGAATCCCACGCAGAAGACATTCAACTCACCGATTTCATGAACTAGACTACTATATTAGTTGCAAACCAGATCCAAACGCCGTGTTTTGCACGTAATGAGAGGGAGATTCCAACTGTGGTTGTAGGTGGGACCTATCTGCACCTGTCGACTCTTTTCCTCTACCGCTTCCAGGAGCATGGCGTTCTGATTTTGGAGCTTTTGAAGAGCGGCCGCCATTCCACCCGACAGTCGTGCAACATTGTCGCCTGCTACACCACTCGGAGCTGGATCTTCAGGTCGTGAGCAACCGTTGCCGTCTGGGACTACATACAGCATGACGAAATGGCGCGGGGCAAGGTATTGGAATATCACTGGTTCTCTCCACTGGATCAGTAATTCACCTCCCGTTAATCATTACCGGTCGAGCAACCAGATCAACTTACCTCGAAGCAATTTGCAACGATTCAAATCAAGAGGTAGTAGACTTGTGTGCCGAAGTAACTGCCACGCATCACAGCTTGCCCGCCGAAAATAACTTCCCGTGTCATATCCATGCATCTATGCTGTATGTACAGCACCGCGACTTTTCGCCCAAACAAAGGAGTACAAGTTCCTCACAGGATACATCTAATGTCGTCTTACCGATATCTCCAGTGTTGCTGTCGCTGCTGTTGCCATCTAATTCTGAGTCCAGCACATCCCCTTCGACGCCGTACTTCAACGCCAGTCCCGCCGGATCATACTCTAGCTGAGAAGCGGTGTCGAATGTCCAAGACCGTAGGGCAAAGGTTTGAACGGGTTGTCAACAATGTTGCCAGTTGAACGAATTAAGACGGGACGGGGAAATCAACCGTCACCGCGGACGTATTGGAGTGGCTGATAGTCTTGTGCTCTCCGGCACACGTACCGTCCGACCACAAGAGAGTGGGGATAATATCAACAGTGGTGGCTTCAATAAACAAGTCTGGTCAACCATGACTCCGACCACTGCTGGAAACTTGATTTTGCAGCGGGCACCGAAAAGGATTGAAAAAAAAAACGCTCAAAAAAGGGGCCATGGTTCGCTGGTATCCCCGTGTTCTCAAAAATCGTGGAAATCGAGGTTCTTCATGATAACCCGCCATGAGAAAAACACAAGAGAAACGAACAACGGATGCTGCTGGAAATATATCCCGTCATGGAAAGAAACGGCTTGGTGGGCGTGTGCAAGGCAGCAACGCCCTGAACGTCCACCTGAGAATCTCCGGCATCAGTTCGAGGGGGTGGGGGGGGCGTTGCCGTGTGGATAGCGCCGTGCCGCCGCCAAAGCGGTGTTGAAATGTCGGCCAAAGCGGTGTTGAAACGTCGCTCTTTACTGCAGCAGTGATAGCACAAAGTCGACAATCTGAACATCGCCCTTCACCATGCATTGCATTGTTTACAGCATTTCCAAATCAATTTGCTCCTTCTTAGACCTTCCTCGGCACCACCACTGCTGTACGTTCACAATTAACACACTACGCGTCTACCTCCCTCAGCGAGCCACTCGAAATCAACACCCCAACTTTGAACCTCCGGTCAAGAGTTTTAAACTACATTGTTGTTGCTCCCAGCGAGTAGGTGCCGAATCACCTCCTCTCTTTCCAAACTGTTGAGATTCTTGCGTTTTGACACCTGGGAGGCACCCCCAGCAGCGGACATGCCTCGCCAGCAGATGGGAAGGCTCTTAACCGGAGGTTAAAAGTTGGGGTGTTGATTTCGAGTGGCTTCTGCTGGGGAAGGACCAACCTTTTAGCGGGACCTGTCAAAAAGAGCCCGGTTCTGTGTGTCCGCTAAAAAAACGGTCCGCAAAAATGTTGTAATGGGATATGGGATCGACATAGACATAGCCCGCATTTCCGCAATTTGTCCCAACCGATCGTATATTCCCGACCAGAAGGAGTAAACGGCTGGCAGTACGTAGATACCGTGCATACGTCGGTCACAAACATTACGACCGCCAGATATAGCGGTGGCAGCACCTCACGTCCACGAGAGAAATGGATTGCTCACACACTCTTACCCAGTTGCGCGGATGGATCCAGTGTGAACCCACGTGGTCCAAACCCAAGTCTACATGACATGGCCGTACATGCGCTCGAAAACACAATCAAATTCAAGATAAGCATAGACTGGACTCAAAATAAAAAGCGTGAAAGGTTGCAAAACACAACAATCTGCTGAAGACTACTAGACTACGCAGTATGCATTTACCATGTTATGTATCTGTGGTGATCAGGGTAGTCTATACCACGAAGTACAAGAGAAGCGAACACACACCTCCATGACGCTCGACGCCGGTTGCTGTGCTTGCTCCATGCTCGTTTCGTCGGACAGAAAGAGAAAGATGTTACAAATGAACGGGTTTGTTTGTGTGGCAAGACTGGGCTTTTGGTTTGCTGCTGTGGTGAAGATTCGGGCCGCAGTACGGCAGAACTACTGCTGTCCGATTCAAAATCTTAAAATTTTTTTTGGAAAGTCCCAGGGGGCGCAGTATTTCCATGTTGTTGATCATGCCGTCCCTGCACTGTCATTGCTCCGCGTACCCCCTTGGTTGAACGTGTCGGGTGCGGAAGGTGTCAGGTGCGTGTGAAGGCGAGCAGGTGTCGTGCGAGGTGTGTGTGTCACCGCGCAAGAGTTAGGCACCAAGAGAGAGAGGCGCAAGAGACTTGGAAGAAAAGGGGAAGCACTGGGGACACTTTCGAGCGCCAGAAAGCGAGCCTTCCGACCGTGCCAGACGGTGAGGCTGTACGCACCTTGATTCCTTTAGGAGACAGAAGAGAAAGTCAGAACATTGCTCCTCGCGCGACGTAGATACCCCGATACCCCACCTTCGTCGTGCGAGTCTGCTGTTCCCACAAGGCATGGCATCATCCTTCGTAGGGTGCGTTAAACCCAGTTCTATCGTCATAAACCCGATACGTGCCGTTATGATATGTTCACACCCTGCTCATCATGGCTCTTCTTCAATTATTCCCTGGTGTTTGATACATTGCTACAATAGTCGACAACAGCAGCAGCAGTTGTTGTGTTGGGCGGGGTATTTACGTATTTACCATCCCTCAAGAGCAACGTCGTGTGTTGCCATTTTGGCTATGGGAGGTGACGACATCCTCCGAATCTAGACCAAGATTACGAGAAGGCCTATAGGTATCAAAACAACAGCATGTGCCTCGGCTGGGGACAACGTTTAACTTTTACGGGGAAAGAGTAACATCTACACAGGCAGGCAGCCAGCCATCTACAGCAGTAAATACATACAAGTAGATTCAACAAGTTCACCACCTGCGACCCGACGACAGAGTTTGTACTTGTACTGCTTCAAATTATTGTTCCTTCCTCGCAGTACTGGCGTGCAAGTTATCCTCACTACTTTTCGCTGCCTGCCCGTCGCCGCCTTTATCAGGAGTGGCATGCAATTTTGTTTCAATTGTTTTTGAGCTACACCTCAAAAGTACCGTAGCTTTCGGCGAGCTGGACCGGAGGTGAACTACGTACTGCTGTAGGTCCATTCGAGCAACTGGGAAAGGGCAGTCGTGTGAATACCCTCAACTTCGTGTGAGCTGAGGTCCCAATTTGGCGAGGTGGTATATGCCTACCACCGGAGGCAGGCCAGTTTCCTCTGTTGAGATGTGACGAGGAATGTCAAGCGGTGACCGAGCGTGCTCGGTCAAGGCTAGGGTAAGGTTGCGAGTGGGCGTTGGCCGAGACTCTTCTTGGCTCTCGGTACCAACCATTATGAACCACCCCGACTTCGGAGCAAATACCCCACAAAGTAAAGGTCCAGAGTAGAGCGATGAATTATCGTCTGCCGAAGGTTATTTACTCCCTTCGTATGTGTGTGTAAGTATAAGAAGATACGAATATCCTGGCTTCCACATTGCGGACATGATCAAGATCGGGACACAGGTAGAGTACACGGGCAAGAAGGGCAGGTCGGCGGGGAAGCAGACGACGGTGGTGACGGACGCGGAGGCCTTGTGGGCCATGCTCTACGCTGACGACGCGGCCATCGTCTCGCGCTCGCCGGAGAGTCTCGAGAAGATGATGTCGGTCATCGTGCGCGTGGCCGGCCTGTTCGGACTGATGGT
>CACKRE030005026.1:154707-201294 GCA_902602495.3 Ectocarpus sp. CCAP 1310/34 | reverse complement strand
CGCCTCGTGGAGCCTAACAGCGGAGCACTACACGAAGCTCAATGGGACCCACCGCCAGTTCCTTACACGGTGCATCGGCTGGAGGAAGCGGAAACGCTCAGACCGCCCCCTGTCCTATGCCCCTCATCCAGGCAGGCTGCGAGGAAACCATCGAGGCCACCGTGCGCAAACGGAGACTGTGTTTCGCGGGCTTTGTTATGCGCATGAAGGACAGCCGCCTCCCCAAGCGCATGCTGTTAGGAGCGATGGCGGGGGGCGTGGGATACCGGGGCGGGCAGGAGAGCGACTGGGTGTCTCGCCTAGGAGAGGACCTCGTGGCCTTCAACATGGGAGACGAAAAGGAAGGGGGGAAATGGAAAGAGAGCGCCAAGGACCCGGAGGTGTGGTACAACAAGGTCGAGGACGGGGCGGCATGGTTCATGAGGAAATGGCACAGGCAGGAGGCGGAAGCGTCCGCGAAGCGCCAGCGCGCGAGGGAAGCAGAAGCAGAGCGTACGACCATCTCAGGACCGAAGAGAAAGAGAACCGGCGAAGCGGCGGTGGGGGGGAAGAAACGGCGAACGGGCACTGCTGTAGAAGCGAGTAGGGCGGCCGAGGCAGCACTTGTGGCGAACAATGTACCCGGCTGATGTTGTTGCGCCCTGTTTCCCTTCCTGCTGTATGCTATACTCCTTTATGTATGTCCTTTGTATTGCCTTCGGCGCCTGTGCTGTGTTTCCTTTTTTCATGTGCTCCCTGCCTACTCTGCTGTGTTGGGTACCTTGAACTCGCTTTTGCTGTTGCCTTTATTTTTGTACGTCTTGCTGTCTGCCCATCTGCCGCCTCTTTGTCCTGTTTGCTCCGTTACTCCCATGCCCTGGCGCGTAGTGCCTGGTACTGGTACGTTACCCTTTGATTTTTTCTTTGGGCGGGTGTGGGAAGCGTCCTCCTTATTTTTGTTTTTCTCTTATTTTGATCGGTTTCCGAGGGCTCTTTTCTCGAACGGTCGGTGCGATACCTGTTCTTTTCTTCCTATCATTTTGTTTTCTTTTTCCGAGTGGTTTGTACCCTAGTTTTGTTTTGTTTCCCCGCGGCGTCGTATGTGCCGGGTTTTGAGACCACGGGCTCCCCATTTTTTTGTGGACTACAGAGCTAATGTGAGAAACAACAACACAACAATTTCCCCCCTTTTTTTTTCGCCGAAAACCTGTCTTTCGATTGTTTTTGGCGCTCATTTCATGTAATGAATGAGAAGGATAGGTTATTTCGTGGTAGTTTAGGTATCGTATTCTTAACCTTACTACACCGATAGTTTTCTTGTTTGTTTTCCTTCCCCAACCATCCGAAGATAGCTACACCTCGTGTTGAAACCACGGCAGTTGGTGCAAAAAAACAAGCGTTTGAACTCATATACATACCAATAGATGTCCGGAATGTATTGGTCACGCCAACGTATTCGACACTGGGTCGTGATAGACTCCATGATGTGTCTTCGTGTCTCTCCCGAAATCACGAGCGGAAGGTGTCTGATGGACACCTATAAGCTACTTGATCAGTTCAACTTGTGGGCCAGCGGTAACACTTGTTGTGCAAGGGTTGTTAATCGCTGAAGGCTCTAAGAATGATGAGTATTGGCTTGTATGGGATGTTCGGAAGCTTGTTGCAGGAATTTCAGGCATACGGTGTGTAAACAACAGATAATGCTGCTTGTGTAAGACTCATCGTTGGTACTGCGGAGTTCGAAAGCATGGTGTACCTAGAGTTGGATCACTCGACTGTTCCTCGCCAGTATTTGTCCCCAAACAACTGCTGAGGTAGTATCCGAGTATTCGGACACGTCCCTCTTTACCGTTTGTGTACACGTGATATGTATCTCGTGTTTGCCTTCTTGTTCCTTTTACCCTTCCGTTGAGCTTTGGATGTTTTAGTGCTTTTTGGTTGACTTCTGTCTTAAGCAGCTCGCGCGGGTGCTAGAGGTTGGTGACCGGCCCGTAACTTTTTGTTTATTCCTAACGCTTGGACCTTCCGAAGGTTTGATTCGCTTGGATGATGGTTGAGCATCGTCTCGTTTGCGTTTCGAATTCTTGGTTGGTGTATGCGGTTGTTGGATTTTTGGTGCAGGATCTAAACCGTGTGCTGATCTATATGCAGAAATCATTTCCCGGCACTGAGGAATTTCATCTGCACGATATATCAAGTGTGACTCGGGACCATATCCTCTCAGGCATAACCTGTAGGTGTAATTGTGAGGACCTTTACGACCACGACCACTCATGTGGCTCACCACTTTCTGAACCACATATCTTTCTATCCGCTGATGATCATCAGTGGTTTGATCCACAGTTGCCCGGGGAATGTGTTTCCCGAGGAAGTACTCAGCTAGTTTGTCAAACTGTGGTGCTGGTGGAGTGTCTCTGGCATGTTACTGCTTCAAGTGGGCGAGATGGACGGATACTTCGCCTGTCTCGTTTGGCCGTTTTACTCGATACACAAATGGTGACAATTGTGAACAAATAATGTACGGCCCACCCCACGGCAAAAGCAGTTTCGGGTTCGGCCCGTCTGAGTCTTGGTACGGCTTGAATAGAAGCACTTTTTGACCTGGTTTGAACACGGGAAACTGCGACAATTGTTCGTTTCGTGCAGCTTGTTTTGTGGCTCGTTCAGTCAAGTTTTGTCTTGCCAGTTCAAAAGCAATCTGTAGATTATCGCGAGTTTTCTTGGCGAATGTTTCGGTGTCTGGTGCAGATTCCACGTGTGGAATGCCCAGAATTTTATCTACAGGTAAACTTGCTTGGCGACCGAACATGAAAAAATACGGAGTTCCATGCATGGTTTTGTTGAAAAACGTGTTTTACGCTAACTGAACCATCGGTAAAAGCTCCACCCAGTTGTTACGATCCATGAAACTGTGCATCGCGAGCATTGCATGCATTGTCGGATGTACTCGTTCAGACACGGAATTACCCTGCGAACGATATGGAGTCGTGCGGGTTCTCTGGTATCCAAGAGCGTTTGTAGCTGGTGAATGATTTTGTTTTTGAATTCGGTGCCTTGATCAGAATGTAGCATTTCTGGTGGTCCAAAGATGCTGATTATCCTTTCGATTAACACGCTCGCTATGGTTTCAGCGGATTTGTATTGGATCGGTGTAAGGACTGCAAATCGTGTCAGATGGTCCATCGTTGACAGCGGGTATTTACAGTACTCTCCTGTGTTTGAATTTGAGAGTGACTTGTGCTCAACTAGATCAACCGATATTCGTTGAAATGGCCGCTGGACATGTACGTGCCCCGTCGGGAGTTTCGGACGACGGTGGGGTGTTTTCCTGCGTTGACATGCCTGACATCGTTGACACCAGTTGCGGGTATCACGAGGCATTGACGGCCACCAGTATTTCTCTCTAGGTTTTTCGTATGTCGGTCGGAAAGCTAGATGCCCACCCGAAAGCGTATGATCATGATAAGCGTGCATTACTAGACCCGTGAGATCTTGCGGCAATACCAGCTGATCACTGAACGTGCAACGTTTGCGGATGTGTCCAGGCAAGTACGACTTCAACAGTAATCCGACCTGTATTGAGTAATATGACGTTGTCGTTGCTGTTTCTCTGTGTGGGAGAGGCGCATGTTCGTGAAGGATGTAGTCGATATACTCCTTGTATTCTTTACGTTGCTTCTCGCGTAGCTTGGCATGGTTACAAATGTAACAGTGAAATACCCGTGTAGTGCTGACAGTGAACAACTCCGTATCGCTGCGGACAGGTCGGACGTCATTTTGTTTATCTGCTGACACTAGGTAAGGTCTGGTAGGTATGGCCGTTTGGAGCTTCGGATCATCTGCTACGTCGCGGCAAATCGGAGCAAGAGGTGGTACCTCGCGTGCTTGTTCATTTTCAAAAAGGAAAAGACGCGATAACGTGGCGGGTACATTTAGTTTCCCCGGTTAATGCTGAACGCTAAAGTCAAAGGATTGCAGTGCAATTGCCAAGCGTGTAAGCGCATTTGACGTGTCTTGCATCGTGTAGAGATACCTTAGCGCTGCGTGGTCAGTGACGCACGTAAAGTGTCGACCCCATAGGCACGGCCTCCAATGTTCAATTGCCAATACTACAGCGTAACACTCCTTCATGGTTGCGGAATAGTGTCGTTGGCTTGTGTTGAATCGCTGGCTAAAGTAAGCAATGATATTCAGGTCTTCACCTTTCTTCTGGGCTAGGAAGGCTCCTGCACTAGTTTCAGATGCATCGACATGAATCACGAATTTTATAGAGAAATCCGGGAAACGCAAGACAGGTGCTTTCGTAAGCAGACGCTTTATTTCGGCAAATGCCTTATCATGTTCCGGACCCCAGTGTTTCGAGACCGATTTGACTGCTTCCTTTATCGTGAGGTCAACCAAGGGTGCGGTGATGGCGGCTAGGTTCGGTATAAATTTACTGGCATTGTTCACCATACCTAACACTGAACGTAGTTCCTCGATGTTCGTGGGTGTAGGTAAATCTAGAATGACTTTGATCCGATCCTCACCAAGGCGTATCCCATCGGCAGATGCGGTGTGTCCCAAGTATTTCACCTCTTTAGGTCCGAATTGTACCTTTGAAGGTTTTAACGTGAACCCTGCTGCCTGCAAAGCCTTGAAAGTGTTTTCCAACAAAGGTAAATGACCTTCCCATGTTGAACAACAGATTAAGCCATCCATGTATCCAAGGAGGCCTGATTTCGGTCCAAAGTGAGCAAAAACTAAAGCTATACTGCGTTGGAATAAAAATGATGCATTGGCAATTCCGAAGGGAAGGCGTTTAAAACCCATTTTCCATTCCGTGTTACAAAGGCGGTTTTGTCTTGCTCTGCTTTGTCGGTGATGGGTAGCTGGTGGTATGCGCTCTGAACGTCAGACAGTGATGTATTTCGCACCTGCAACGGTGTCAATGTGGCTAGCCATTTCCGGCATGGGCCATGATTTTCGGATTAGGTGTTTGTTGACCGTGGTCCGGTAGTCTACACAGAACCTGGGTGTACCGTCAGCTTTGGCTACTAGCGTTACTGCGGAACCCCAGGGGCTCGCTTTTTGTTCAACGATACCTGCTTCCTCCGTATCGTGCACACACCTGTCATTTACCTCTTGTACACGCGGATTCGCGCGGTGAGAAGTTCCGTTAACAGGGCGTGTACCCGGCTCTAGGGGAAAGTCGGCTTCTGTGAGAGTTCATTTACCTAGCTCACTGGGACTTAGTGAGAAGACGGAACGGTAGCGTGTACACAGTTGTAACACTTGCTCACGCTGTTCCTCGGAGAAGGTGGTTTGGGCGAAAGCTTTCGTGAGCGCTTTTTCCAAGTCTTCGCGGTATTTCGCGGCTTCGTCAGGGCTCGATTGTACTCGACTTACTGTCTGCGGAAGTACCGATTTGATAGGAGAGATGTATCCTACCACCATTCTCGCTGGCAAACGTGCTTGTCGGTTAGATGGATTGGCGATTTGAACCACGGCTCCCTTTGTGCTGGACCAATGACACCCCGCACGAGCAACGACAATCCGATGGAAAGCCTGTGGCGTATCCGGTGAGGTGATGTCCTCCGAGGTGATGATGCGCGGTTCTACCAAGGCAGTTACGGTTTCTGCAGGGGTGCCACCGTTGAGTGGATTTCTACAACCTTTTCACTGCGTGCCGGTATGCAACATTTATTGTTGAGATGAACCGGAACTGGTTCTGCTTCGCCGTCTTGTACTACTATCGAGCAGTTTGCGTCGCCCGATGTATCAGTTGTTGGGTTTCAAGTTCTGCGGTGTGTTGCTGAAAAAGTGCAGTTTGATTGCTTGAAAGACAATGTTTCTGCTCGCCAATCAAACACTCCGCCAAATGCTCCCATGATGCTGTTGTCTAACAACATGTTATCGGGGCCCAACGATGGTTATACTAAGGTTTCTACCGGTAGGGTGATACCTCCCAGAGTGAGATTAAATCGAGTGTATCCCTCAATTTTGAGGGGAGAGTTGTCTGCGCTACGCAGGTTGATTACTCCGCGGGGGACGGGAAAAATTTCCGCGTGTTTGAGCGTGTTGTGACGTCGCATAGATGCTGCTGAAATACACGGAATGTCACATGCCGTGTCAATCGTGATGTGATCGGCGGGGTGATTATTTGCTCTGGCGGCTACACGTACGCGCTTGGAGGACGCGTTAGTCCCCGAGGGGTACTCAGGGTATCCCGCAAGTGCCGATGCATAAAAAGCAGAAAAATCATTATTATGCACGTCAGAAGGCATGAGACGCGATCTATGCTTCGACTGTACAACGCCGTCAACGGTAGCTACGTACAAAGCTTGTGGCGCTAGGGCCCGCGAACGTTTACTGCGCTTGGCTACGTGTATTGCTTCTGTGCCAACGTGGTGTATCGACCGCGGTGTCAACTGTGACAGTACCTGGTCTGAGTGTTTTGCGATTGTTGGTTGCAAGACCGTACGCAAGTGGACTCAGATGCCGCTTCGGGAACTGTACTACGAGTTACCTTATGTGCTTGTGCTACCACCAGAGGCTGAACATGTTTTGGGTGATGCCCAGGATTCTTCTCGTCTACTCCTACTCTCTCTGTTACTGCTGTTGGGTCTCCAGACGTGTCTCCCAAACAGGCCGAGGAATGGTGCCCATCTAAACTATTCTATCCCTGCTTCGAACCTATTTCGACAACCATGCGGCCACTCTTGTGTCCCGTTGTTCTGTACGGCGTTCCTGCCGTGAAATACGTGAACCGTTTGCTCTCCCCGCACATCCAGGGTACGTGCACTCCACGCCCCACGTGTTATTGCTTCCGTCAGATGAAGTGTCAGCGTCAAACACAACCTTCTTCTTCTGGTTGCGATCGTCAGGGATTCGCTCAGCGAAAGACGACCCCCCGCTTGTGGGTGGAAGGTCCCCGACTGTGACTACGGCCGCGTGATGCGCTGGAGACATGGCTGTCCTCGTTGGTGCGCATTTGTTGTTCAAGCTGGGTGACCCTATTCTCGAGTACGCCCGCTTGATTTTTCAGCTGCGGTGGTAGTGTAGAGTCGAGAGGGGAAGATGCCGATGCGGTTGATTCAGAGTTTGCTGAACGCAGTTGGTTTGTTTCATATTTGCGGGCACGCATTTTAGAAGTCATGAACGTTTAATACGCGTCCTCTCTAATCATCTCTACCCTGATGTCTGGTGGTAAACCGTTATCAAACGATGCAATGAGTGCTTTGTCAAGTGCGTGTTCGTGAGCAGACATGTTGGGTGGTGCGGTCCGTTCGGCTTCGGCAAGAAGTCTAGAGTAGGTTCGTGAGACTCTAATCGAAAGCAAATCGACACTCTCATTTGGCCTCGCGTGCGAGAAGCACGATGCTGTTCGCAGGCGCAAAGAGAGTAGTCATAGCATTAACCCATTGTTTCCAGGTTTTCGGAGGAGGGATGATGACTTGTTCACCTCGTGCACGAACTGCGGCCACTTGCTGTTCCGACCGTCACTCCAAGCTTGAGCTTTGAATGAGATCAAGCGTTTGTGCCGCGGCGCCTTTCGTTATGAGACGTAAGTTCTTGATAGCCCTACGGTCGATGATGTCATCCGCGGTGTTTTCGGGCAGTGAGAGGCGGATGTGTGTGCGATACTGCCCCATGATTTCGGGTACATCTTCCGATGGGAGACCCTCAAGTTTCAGTGTTGACGGAAACTCGGAAGCTTTGAGAGCGCGAAAAGTATCTTGAGTTGCGCGATTGCATTGCTCGTATGTGTGAGTGGCGAGATCGTTCTGCTGCGTCTGTGACACGTCTCCACTTTGCTGGGGTGAGAAGGTGCTACATTTGTCTGCTGCTGTTGTGACCCAGTTCCACCTTGCTGGGGTGAAGATGCTACGCGCTGCTGCTGCTGCTGCTGCTGCTGGGATGAGACAACTTGCTGAATGATCGAGGTGTCAACGGAACGATCGGCAGAAAAGTCGGACTCCAAACGGTGTGGTTTCACCTGGGTGATTGCTGTGGTTTGCACCGGTGTTCCCATGGCGAGACTCATGATCCAGTCATCCGACTTGACCTTGTTGTCTCTGGCTTCCCTCAAGCTCTCCTCGATAAACGGTCCCAGAAGTTGCGTGATGGAAGCAGAGGGCGAGGGCTCGGTATCGGTGGATTGCGGAGGAAGTTGGCCGAGGACATCGGAGAGCAGTGCGCGAGTGGAATCGGTCGGATGGGTTTCTCCGTCTTCCCGGCTTCCATCGGCTGGGTCATCCTGCGCTTCCCCGGCAAGAGCGGAGTAACGGTTATTCGGATCCACCCCTCCGCCCCCGGAGCTGCCACCTCCATTGCTGGAGCTGCCACCCCCAGCGCTGGAGTTGCCGCCTCCATTTTCGGGGTTGCCACCTTTTTCAGCGCCGTTGCGTACAACGCTAGCGTAGTCTTTCGAGCCGTTGACGAAGAGTCAACGTTGTCAAGGGGTCCTTTACCGTTGTTGGACGATTTCTTGCCCGGTGACTGCTGAGACTGCTGTGTAGGCTGCTGTGCAGACTTGAGTTTGGGTTTGGCTGAGGGGGTCTGCAGAGCACCGCTACCGGCGCCCGTGCCCGCCTGCTGGTTCGGACCGACCTTGTTGTCTTTCCTCCTATGAGTGTTGCCCATGTTAGAAAAATGGGTGAACAGAGGAGAAAAACACAGAGACCGCTCTTCGTCGAAGCCAGTATGAATGCCCTCAATTTCGTGTGAGCTGAGGTTCCAATTTGGCGAGATGGTATATGCCTACCACCGGAGGCAGGCCAGTTTACTCTGTTGAGATGTGACGAGGAACGTCAAGCGGTGACCGAGCGTGCTCGGTCAAGGCTAGGGTAAGGTTGCGAGTGGGCGTTGGCCGAGACCCTTCTTGGCTATCGGTACCAACCATAAAGATCCACCCCGATTCCTGTCGGAGCAAATAACCCACAAAGTAAAGGTCCAGAGTAGAGCGATGAATTATCGTCTGCCGAAGGTTATTTACTCCCTTCATATGTGTGTGTAAGTATAAGAAGATACGAATATCCTGGCTTCCACAGTCGTATGATTTTCACGCTTTGATAAACGAGAAATTTCAGTGTAAGTAATTAGTTTGCAATCGTGGCCACAAGCTTGTTCGGTGCGCCCCGAACTACTTTTTGCTGAGCGAGCCGCAGAGCAAGGGATACTAGGATATGCTGCGTGGTGTGCGGGTACAGCTACCTCAGGCTTGAATTCCTCGTCCGTGCGACATGCCGAAGATGTTTGCTCTTGGGCGGGTGCGTGGGGCCTTTTCATTGTGCGGTTTGTATGTCCGGTTTTCGACGGAACTGCTGTGTTTTGGCAAGGCGCTTTTCAGGACAATCTTCGTCGAAAATGGTACCCATGACACCTGCTGGAGTGATCCAAAACCGTCAACGTTGGGTAGCGCAATACTCCGAATATACATTGTAGTTTGCGAGGTGTGATCTCATGGACCTCGCCGTCGCCGTGCCATGCATATGAGTAAAACCATGCATGTGAACTGTAGCACCACGCGCCTGCACCGTTGTTTCATCCTGCCGCAAAGAAACAAAGGGTACCCGAATGTAGCTCATGAGTTCTTGAATGAGTTTGACGGGAAAGTAGAAAATGACCGTTTCGTCACACCATGCTTCGGATCTGCCACGCGAAACGCCCAAAACTCGCGACAGAGCCACGATTCGACTCAAGACCGTCCCCCAAATGGCCACGAACCCTCTTTGAATGCGTTCGTACAACACGCAGGATCGAGACGCGATGTTTTGCTTCTGCGGAGGAGTCAGCAGAAAGCGTAGAACAAGGAAGGATTTCGTCTCGGCAGTAGCAGGTTTGTTTGATGTGTCGCCCCGTTTCTGCTTCATTCATACGTGCACACCAAATTCTTGCCGTCGGAAACGTTGAATCATATTAATTCCCATTTTCTTTTGACTACCGGCCGTAGTAGTGCTTTGTGATGGCACCCATCGGGGTTTCGTACCCATCTAAGTCATGGCACGGATATCCTGTAGATGAGCAAGAACGAGATATTAATAGTGTAATTTCCGCACCGGTATTTATTTAGTATTGCCGCACCCTGGTGCGATTGCACCGATAGACCCCGCTTCGGGATTGTCGTTAAAGACGCACTTCGAGTGTGGGTTGCGTGCTACCGCGGAGTGGCTTCGGCTGCTTTTCAAGCTACCTCCGTACCTCCGACTACAATACCGTTTGATATGCAGGCATTGCCCAATGCGCCCGAACATGTTCTGTCAGGTTATGAGGGGATCGTCGTCGAAGGCAGTACCATCAGCCGCAGTCCCAGCGCTACCCACGGTGGGCGCAGGCAGGACGACAGGACTGCTACCATCGAGGATAGAGATGGGGATCCGGGGCAACATCTCGCGCCCCGATTGTCCGAGACGCCCCCGCCGTATCACGAAGCGATAGCGGTGAATATCATTGATGGCTTATGTCTGTCCGCAGAATGTGCTCAATCCGAGAGGAACGCGTCTGTCTTACTTCGACTGCAAGTACATTATCCCGACTTTGTCCGGGGTCCAGCACCAGACGGACAGTCATGCAAGTATAACTTCGCTACATGCATATGTCATTTTCGGCAGCACCGACTCACCATCCCTTTTCCTGCTGCTTTGACCTCTAACACTGCCTGGATGTTCAGAGGAACGGGTCCTGCGAGGACCATTCTCAAACACCACGGACGGCCCCGGGGTTGATCCCCAAGATATCTGAGCTGACCAAATCGATGCCCCCGAGTGAGCAGACATCGACGCCGATGCTGGTATGCCCTGAACGTTCTGAGAGCTTCGAAAGCGTTCCTGACGACGACACACTTTCGCAGTGGCCAAAGTGGATCAACCAGCCATACTCTGAGCACAAACCTAGCGTGCTGGATGCGGAAAAGGCGAAGGTGGATGCGGTCAACAGATCTGAACAGGCTGGTTGCGACGACGACCGCTCCGCATGGACCCGTTGGATGGACGCACCGATGCCTATGGACGCACAGCAATCAGCGCTGTCTAGTTGGACCAATGAGACCGATTCCGTGGCCGCACAATCTACTCAATTTGGCTGGATGGAAACCAGATCCATAGATGCACTCTCCGTTCAACCTGCCTGGTACAACGAAGAGGGATCGGTGGGCGCACCATCCACGCGACTTGGCTGGAATGACGACACTGGATCCGTAAATTCACAGTCGGAGCAACCCGGCTGGAGTAACGAAATGGCATCGGTAACGGACGACCCAGGGTTCAGGCGCCTTGGTTTGGTACACTATTCCGCATCCGTGGGCGCTCAGTCGGTACGACCCGACTGGATCAGTGAAACCTCGTCGAGAATGGACGACACAGAGTCCGTCGGGTTTCATGCTCGGCAATCCAGCTGGTTTGCCAAGCCCGGCTCCGTGGTACATGAATCGGAGTCAGCGGGACCTGATCGGATTCCAGGGGAGGCAAGATCGCAGTCACCCAGATGGGTCAACGGAAAAAAGACCGTCCCTACGTCGGGGGGCCGACTGTCAGGGTGGGATTCTCCGAAGAACACGCAGGAGGATCACTCGGATGGCCACGAGATGACAATGGGGGGACAGTCCAGCTCTGAAGGCGCTGCAAGGTGAGTCGTATGCACGGGGTACTTTGCATGCTGTCGCCAATCACTTTGGTGTGTACCGAAGGTTGAACCGTCGCCATGCTGTCTTTTGTTTCGCCTAGAAGCTAGGTTACCTTTTCCCTTCGTTATGCCTCACACCGAGCGGCATTTGTTGTTAGCGCTGTGTCTCGTGGTGAGATGCCCTCTTTTTCGTAGTAACCCCACCTCCACCCGCTTCCGCCCCCTCCCTTTGTACAGGCCTCAGAGCGAGCTGGCGGAATCCCCACCAACAATTGCAAAACGTGTGACTGGAGGGGCAGCGCATGATACGCCTGGAAAAGTCCATCACGGTGATAGTGGTAGCGACAGGAGCGACGAGGGCGGGCTGATGGGTCTGATCATCGACACCAACAGAGAGGAAGCCATCCGTAGGAGAACAGCGAGGTCGCGTGGCACAGCGCGTGCTCGCTTCGTTTTCTTGTCTTCCCCGACCGAGCGGACCTCCAAAGACATGGGAGACTCGCCGAGGCAGCAAGCCCCTCGACAGCCAACTGCGGAGGTGCCAGCGGCTATGAACACGATCGTACGTTCACAGACTCTGCCCGCGCCTGAAAGTGTGTCTACGCCGACCGCGGTAGCCGTTGGAGCAAAGCGATCGCCTACTCCCACTGCGCCATCGAATTTTGGCGAAGATGTTGCATCTTCGAGCCCGGCCGCAAGGCGAGACATGCCTAGTTTGAACGGCATTAACAGAACGGGGGAGCGCGGGGGGAGGGGCCGGCGAGATGGGACAAACAAGATCCCTTCAATCCCGCGCGATGCTAGTAGCGACAGGGCTGATGCGATCGAAGTAGGCGCTAAGGAGGCCAGGCGTTTTTCGTCGGGGGTTCAGCGTGTTTCCGGAGTTGCGGTGTTGCCAACGACTGACGGCGGGGTAAGGAGCGAGAGGGAAATGATGAGTGGATCCACTCCTCGAGGAAAGCCTCCTCTTACCTCGAAAACGCCCGACAGTGCCGGCAGCGAAAACAGGTGAGCAGCTTTTATGTCGATGTTTTCCACCTTTGTTTTCCCGTCCCCATCGCCATGCAAATCGTAGCCCCTTGCGGCGACCTTAGCAAGAATTGTGCATATCAGCTGTGTCAAGTCGGCGATATTCTCCCCAAGCATGTGGTGCACTCGACTGTTCGTTGTCGGACCACGTGTTCACGTGTCCTTTCTGTACAATGTACATTGCCCGAGTCGCTGTCGGTGTCTCACTCGCATGCTGACTAATTTCGCCGACGGGCGGCGGATCGATTAACCAGCGCGCTGGGAGGGAAACCCGTCAACCCGGAATTCCGGGGCAACAAGGGGCCACAGTCTTCTCCACGCAAGAGACCGGTGAACATGCCGCCCCCGCAAGTGGTAATTCGTGTCAGTAGCCCTGCGCACAAACCACGCGGCACTCCGAAGCGTATAGGCAGCAAGTCCCGCAAGCCTAAAGAGAGTGCGGACGGCTCCTCGCGCAAGTCGAATAACGACGAAGCCCGTCCACGTAGATCCTCCGAAACGAGCAGCGCAAGCAGCGCAGACAGCGCCAACAACCTCAGTAACGGGAACGCTCGACGTCGAGACCGCCTGCCGTCGTCAGAGGTTGCCCCGGAGGCAGTAGAAGTGCGGGTCAGGACGTCTCTGGATCAGCCTCCAGCTCAGCCAACCCCGGGGAGGAAGGCCTCATCAACGAGCGTGCCTTCTGCCCCTAAACGAGAGATCAAGATGTGGAACAGCAAGGACCCCGCTGGTGCGGCCACCGCGGCAGCTGCGTCTGCTTCTGCTTCTGCTTCTGATTCTTCTTCTGCTTCTGCTGCTGCTGATGCTGATGGAGCTGCGGAACGCGAGGCGACCGCGCTTGCGCCCGCCCCTACACTAGCGCTTGTGAACGCGCAACGCGTGGTTCAGCCCTTGTCCAAGCCGATAGTGCCGCGAAGAGTCCGGGGACAGCAGCCTTTCAAGTGAGTGCCCCCTCCTGCATACCGTTTGGTCACCAGAATGCGCTGCTGGCACGGCGCCATGTACAGGTGGTGATTGTGGATGACGCCAAGGTTTTTGCAGCTGCTGTCGTGGACGGGTTACACATTGCTCGTTTTATGGATAACTGCTGTGAAGTCCTTGTGACATCTTTCCCTTTCAATGTGCGCCACACCTTTTTTCCCCTCGGCCCCTCGATGAACAAACACGGAGGCTGGGCACGCCCCGAGAGCGCAAGACGACACGAAATCCTTCGCGAACACGCATGCGAATCAGGTCTGACCTGCCGCCATTGGAGGAGGAAGTAGGCATCCCCACGAGCCCCGTCGCAACGTAAGTGACAGAGAGAGAGAGAGCGAGAAAGCGCGCGCGCGCGCGAAAGAGAGAGAGAGAGAGAGAGAGAGAGAGAGAGAGAGATGCAGGCGTGACGACATCGGTTTGACCACCGTTGATCATTTAAGCTAGGTTCAAAGTCTCTTGCGGGTCGGTTCCCTCAAAGACCTTGGCATCCCCATGATACAGCCCCTGAATGCACCAGAATACCCTTTCAGGGGCACGTTAATGGTTTCGGTAGGTGGAAGATTTTGTTGTCGAGCACTCTCGTGCATGGGCGCGTTCTGCCGGCCCGTGTGCTGCAAAATGCTGGAGTATAAAATTGTTCGTTTTCCTTTTTTGCAGTTGCCGGTGTTGGGTCAGAGGGTGTTTGCATCCATCCCGCTCTCTCCTTTTGTGCATCCACTGATATTCAGCAGCATCAACGTCCGGTGGCCTGGCGATTTTTCGGGGTCTGCTTGTGCCGACAAGAATCATACTGCGATGGGCAGCGACAAGTACTTTGCCGAAAGGTAAAGCGGTCGTGGTTGCTTGTGATGTTGTTCTGAATATTTCTAGGCTCTACGTGTCTCGAGACGGCTGGGAAAAACACTGGGCCAATGATAGTCGAGAGAGTGTTTCAAGACAACACTTTATTGGGGCTCACACCATGGCGACCGTCTTCTGAAACAGCGAATAGGCAGTGTGAGGCTTGATGTGCGTCAGAATCTACAGCACGCTGGTCGATTGGGAAAGTCGGCGCATCAGGTCACTAAAGCCGTTGGAGAATACATACTCGCAGACGTGGCTACTGCGCGAGGGTCACCTCTTGTCAATTAACGCGCGCCCTTCCTTTTGAAGTGAATGTCCTCGGATACAATGTAGGAAGTTTGTCAAGAGAGAGGGGAGGGTGCCATGTTTCATACCGCAATGAAATAGTAACAGCAGAACGAAGTAGTTACCTATGCACGGTCCACGAAGGGTGCACTTTGTTACGCTTTGTTCAATGAACACTTGACAGGCTGCTTGCGGAGAAGCTCGGAAAAGCTCTGCATCACGGCGCTCCTATTACATCCCCTGGGACCCTCCCGAATAGCGCTGCCAACAGGTATTGAAACGGTTCAAGACACCACAACGTTGCACGATGCGACAGTGTGTAAAGGGGTCAATGAGAGTCGAGAGTGCTAACGTTTTTTGCCAGATCGGAGTGGATTTTTGCGCCCGCCTAGTACTCGCAGTTGCAACAAGGAGACGTGTTGGTCCTTGTACCCCGAATTTTTTAAGTCCATGACATGATAGGACATGATGGTGGTGTCCGTTTGTTTCATTTATGTGCATACCGTGGTTGGAAGAGTTAGCTACTACAGTTCGTGCAACGCATCACGCAAACCCGCGTTTGGGAGTTGGAGAGCCACAGCGCGACAGCTAGACAACAGGCAAACGAGGACGGCCGGTACAGAGGGACAGACAAGGGAGGGCCGGCGCAAACACAAGCAGGATGCACACAACCAGCCGGAGCTTTGCCCCCACTCGAATGCAACATTGACATTGACAAACGTGACAAGCGTGTTTGTGTGTGCACCTTCGACACGTCACTTGTGCCTCTTGCTTTTCTGCAGCGACCAGGCGCAAAGAGGAGGAAGAGGAGGCCGGGAAGCAAAACAAAGCAGAAAATAGCAAAACAAGGCAGGGGAAAGAGGCACAACACAACAGACAACACATAGAACACCCTCCCACGGAAGAATTTGAGTGGTGGCGAGGGTTGCTTGGTTTTTTCAATCGCATAATGCACAGATGCAACACCTTCAGACATCAAACAACCAGATCTCCGTGATCACACGAGAGTGCACAGACATGTTGTGGGTGCGTTCCGTTGTGTTGCCTCTGCTCGCTCAGCTTTCAATGGTGACCTGAAACTTTGTTGTTTAGAATCACCTAGTATGTGTTTTTTGTTAACGTCCCTGTCACACTTCGTTTTGAATCAACTGCCTTGACACAGGCTCTCTCGAGGTGACGCTATACTTGGACAAAATCGACACAGTCGTCGCTTCGCTAGCTAGCTAGCACTTCGCTGGAGGCGGGGTCCGTCCCACAGAATACACTTTTTCATATCCATCTAAAAGACCGCTTACAGCTACTACAAAGGTCGCAAGTCCCTCGTCTTTTTCAGAACCCATTGAACGCTCGATTCGCACGGGAGTCGTCATGAAATTGCACGTGTCGAGGGCAAGCGCTTCTCGATTTCCGACGGTAGTGTTCGCGGTTCAATTCTAACCCAAAATAATTGGTGCGTTCCTCCCGTTTCCGTTGAATGTCTGCCTTTTCTGGCGTAGCCACAGCAGTCTCCTGCTGGAAGTGGCGGAAGCAAGTGCCACGAAGTCACAGGTGGACGCAGAGCACGGCAAGTCTAGTGCTAGAGCATCCGACAAGGACGAGGCGGCCAAGAGCTGGCTCAACCGCCGCGCCCAACGCCATTCGGGCAACCTGTAAGTTTGCCGCACTTCGCGTAGTCCACCGCGCTGTTTTTTTGTTCTTCACTTATCACGCATGGCAGCACACCCCGTTATCCGAAGTGACGCAAGCAACTTCCGTTCGAAGAACCCTGTTTCGGTGGCTGCTGTTGCTGCTGTCTGGCCGACTTGTTGCTGAAGACCCCCGCCTCTCCTCACGTCGTGTAGTGTAGCTGCACAGCAGCCCTCCCACATGCTGCTTTGGTTCAATAACGATGCCTGTTCGGCAGCCCGTACAACGGCATAGTTGACAGAATCGTGTTGGTACACGTATCGAGGTACTCTCATGTAATTTCATCTTACGCTCTCATGCTGTGCATGTCCTGCTTCTGTTTCGTTCTTCAGAAGTCGAGATGATTCATTCAGGCGCAGAGGGTCGCAGCGGTTGTCAAAGCCCTCCAGCTGGGACGACCTCAGCTGTAGCAGCTTTGGCCCACGGGCGATGTTCAGGTGCGCACGATGTTGGGTTGCTTTTGCGTGGTTTTACTTGTTGTAGTGGGCATGTGCTTTCACCCGGAAAACAATGAGCAGCTCGATTAGTTATCCACGTACCGTATGTTATAAATTGGCACGCGTTTTTTCCTGAGGGAGGTGAGGGGTGTTGGCTGCTTCCTATGCATATATTCGGGGGACATCGGCCTTGGCCGGCCTAATCTACGAGCCTGCAAACGAGGCGTCAGCGTGTTCGTGGCTGCAGCACGCGTCTCACTTAACTATGTATGTACTCTGTTGCTCATGACCCTATTCCCTTTTTTGTGACCATTGACTCTCCTCTCGGTCTCCTTGCTCAAACCAGTCCTGGCAGGTTCAACCCTACCGCTGGCGCGCTGAGCTGGGTCGGAAGTGTGGACGACAGCTGGTGTGACAGCTCTGTACGCAGGTGGGGGGCAATACTTGGACAAGGACAAGTGATGTCAATCAGTTAGACATTCGCGCACAGGTAGTTCAAGTCCAATATCGGCGGCGGCAACAGGGTCGGGCTTGCCTTGGTCTAGCCACTGTATACTTCGATGCATTCCACAATCTGTAAAACCTATTTGAGTGTGTGCCTACACACTGCAGAAGCTAGTCAGTTGGCTTCCGCTCCCACCACGCCGTCGAACCATGACCTTCCTTTTTCTTGAGGTCGCTGTTTTCTTCACATTGAACATCGTTCGGACCACTATCCAGCAATTTACCTTCTGTTGCCTAAGGTAGCTTCGTTCAAAGGAGAACTTGTTTCGGTCGCCACGAGCTATTCGTAAACCCAAAGTAAGGACATGTATATAATAACCAGAGACCAGAGAAAGTCCCTCCGATCGCAAAACAGCTCCTAGAAATGTGCAATCAGAGGAGGCAGGGTAGGCAACCAATGTACTTCCTCCCTTTCTCTCTTGGCTTTCTGTGCTTTCAGCGCCGTGACCGCTGGCACGCGCAACTCGTCGACTGCCAGTCTCAGCGCAAGAGGACTTTCGGACCGCAAGCTCGTCACGCCACAGCTTTCCAAGGGCGAAAAGCAAACTGTCGAACGGTATGTACTGGTATGGTACATGGACTTTTGATAAACACGTTGCATCGTCAACTCTCGAAACGTAGAATAGAACGGTAAAGAACCTCCAGGCTATTATTCACACATGTAGTTTCTCGTCTTGACGTTGTGACGGGACGCCAGCAGAGTAGAGTAGATTAGAGTAGCAACATTGAAGGCACCAGCATTGCGCTCAGGTTTTGATATTGCCCGTGCTTCGTCTCTGTCCAAGGGTTGGAGAAATGTATAGAAGTATATTTCTATCATGATTGGTCCCGCCAATCGTCACTGCACGATTTGTACTGTAGCGTTAGTGGAAAACCGTGCGCGGGTAGTCGGTAGTTTTTTTTTGTTTTATTGCTAACTCGCGTGGCTGGTTGGTTGCCCCTGTGGTGCATGCCAGGCTCAAGATCAAGCGATCAGACGTCCACTTCGGTTACCGCACTCTCGAAGGCAGCGACAGAGTGTACAAAATCGAGCTGAACGGGGAGATGCGCGCGGCAAAGGTGAGGGAGGTTGTTCCTCTTGGTCGGTACGGTGTGACGTCACGGTCACGGTCGTGGAGCCACCTGCAACATCACATGGAGCCAGGAACGTGGTAGCAGTTGCATTGCAAGCTTGATCAAGTTGCAAGCTGCCGCTCTTTCCACTGCTTCAAAATCTTTGATCCACATGTTTGCCTAATGATGGTCGCTTTCTTGCGCACTTCTTCGTTCAATTCAAGTAGTTTATGACCCACTGCTGTGCGTTGCATGAGGACATGGGAACGATGCCCCCCGTGCAGACCCCAAACCGGCGCCCTTCGCGCTCCCGTGGAAGCGACTTGTATCGTATCGCATGTTCTTGCCCTCATCACCGGCGAACACACCTGTATCGCCGTGGTTGGCATGCGCACGGCAGGTGTTCGACACCTTGGGAATGAGCAAGGAGGAGATGACGGAGGTACTGGACACTTTCGACGCGGAACTCTTGGCTCTTTCACGCCTGAGCACCCCCCACATCGTCCAGGTACACACATCCCGCACAGCTTGCTCTAGTGAGATGGCTGTTGGTTGCGCTGGCATGCACGAGAAATCGTGGAGGGTGGCGCATCAATGGAGTGTCGCGAGTTTCGTGGAGAAGCGATACCGCGATAAACGAGGTTGTAGTTTCATTTTTACGAAACCCAAGGGAGACACTTGTCCTGCCAAAATCCTACACCCAACGGGTAATGAGCTGCTCAAACGGCTCGGTTCGTCCATCTTGATATGAAGATGATGCAGGGACGCTGGAGCTGCGTATAACACAGAGGGATTCCGAGGTAGCGTGTACACGGCAACTTGTCTTGGCAGCATGAACCCCGCTCGCTGACTTACGATTACCTTCCCCGCGCCCCTAATTTGTCATTGACTTGAACGAACACACCCCATCCTTGTCTTCGAAGGCGTACGGTGCGTCTGTGTCACCAGCCGAGATTATCTTGGTGTCGGAGTTTGTGGAGGGAGGCGTTCTACGCCGTCTCCTCCACAACCCCCTCAAGCTGAAGGATCTCACGCAGAGGTAGGTGTGTATACAGTACGGCGAAAACATTACTACAGATATTTTGATATTTTGTCACATGGCAGACTATCCACATCCTCGAGCACAGTTGGACATGGACGTTAGTGCGCATCAACACCACAGCAAAAAGTCAGTAAACAGTGCCTTGAGCATGTGAACTGAACGAGTGATGCACCAAAGCGGATATGCGAGGAACGGCACCCACCAGAGGTGCTCTGTACAGCAGCAGTAGACAGGGTGTTGACGTGTTGATCATCACATGGAAGCATGTGCGGCAGGTGCTGCATTCACCGGGTACAGAGAATAGGTCTTGTGTTATCAGCGAATGCGTGTCTGTCGATAACGGGCAGTGTCGCGTCACTGGACGACAACCAAGCCTTGGAATTGTCGGCGAATTGTAATCTTACTCGTGTCAAAGTGTGCAGTACCGGTGGATAGTCTCGGTTTCACATTTTTGTCTTGGCAAGCAGAAAGTGGCGAAATACACCGGTCTTCTGAAACAGGAGCTGAGCAGTAGCTCTTCTGTGGCGCTATCATGTATGTGCTACGTGCAGTATATGAAAATTGGTGTTTGTTTCCCCACCTGAGGTGTAAGGCGGCTTCGTATATTCATTCGCTGGTGTGCGCGGTCTCATACCGGTCGCGGTTCTTTCGTCCTCGACTCGGTCATGCGTTGGCAGGGTACGCTTGGGCATTGCCAAGGACACAGCTTTGGGCATGAGGAGCCTATACGCGCACGGTATGCAGCACCGTCATCTCTCGTCCAACTCTATCCTCCTGACCAGTGACTATCGGGCCAAGGTGAGGCGCACGGTAGCGTGGCTGAAGAAAGTAGCTTTGTCTCCTGTTCAGATTTGACGTGTGCGTTCATTTCAGAACTACACGCCGGCAGGGGGGTCTTGGATTTGCAGTCGAGGAACCTGTAATGTGCCGGTACGTGCACAGAACGTTCACCGGCACTAAATCAGGCAAAATGGCAGTCAGTGTTGAGGGCTGATCAATCCCTCATTAGTGCCGGTCTGGCACTATTGAAGACGTGTTTGATTGATGGTGTGGCGCTCACGCGGGTCAAACAGAGTACGAAATGGATCGCCAGCATGTACTTCGTGAAGTTCCAGCGTGGGTATGGCAGACTTGCTCCACCCTGTCGAACCCACAAGAGTTTCGTGTAACATATAATAGTTGCATTGCGGGCTACAGAACCTCACCAGCACTAGTCGACGGCGAAAGGAAGACTCACATCATGCGCACCCGATTAACCGGTGACGGCTAAAACTGCTTGAAAAGCTCCCGTTCGTACAAAGCCTTTCGGGTCTGCAGCAGCACGTGTACCCTGTTTCTCTGCGTGGAGTTTGTCTTCTGCCTGGTTGCGTGTATGCGTGTGTATTTATTATTAGCATCGACCGCGCTAACCGGCTGACCAACGAAAAGACGGCAGTCTCAGTGCGGTTAAAAACACAACACACTTGTAAATGCCATGAACTGGGACCCCGTGAGGGAGCGGCATGCGGAAGACTTTCTTGTTCTCTGGATTAAAGCTAGAAACGTACGGCACAACAACAGAAGGAAACTGCACGTGTCTACCAACAGATACCTTGCACTCGAGCTCGTTTGCTTTCACGATCATCCTCCTTGCTTTCACCATCATCACTCTCATCGTCATTTTTACAGTTTTTTTCGGCAGTTATTCTCTAGCCCTGCGCCGTTGGTTGTGGGAAAGGTCATCTGGCTCGATGCTCTTGCTCTCTTCCGCTCCATGATTCCCTCCTCGATTGCTGTCTTAGTTGTTCTCTTGTCCTGCCGTTCCCTCTCTTCCTCCTTCATCACTACCAAATGAAATTCCCCTCGTCGCCGTCATTATCATCTTTTATCTGCACTAACTACTGAGATCCTATCCTGGTGGCCGTGGTGGAAATTGGTCGATCAGTAATCCATGACGTTTGAAAACATCACGAGTTCGTACTGACAGATAACGAGCCAGCTCGAAGGTAAACCGTCTCCGAATCCTGTTGGTATCATGCGCCTTCAGGCGAAGCAAGGGTGTTTTGTTGTGCGTGTGTGCGTGCGCGCGAGTGAACCGGCGCTATTGGGGGTTACAGCGGCGCCCAACCGGCACACTCTTCCGGGCAAGCTCTCAATAGTGCCGGTCTGGCTCTATTGAGAGCTCCACCTGTGTCGAGAGATTTTACTCGCACTATACTGGTTCCTCGACTGCTGTAGTGACTTTGTTGATAGTTTTAACTTGCACCGGTAGTCCGTAGCGTTATGCTAACCCGCGGGCGTTGTTTTTACCTTGTCCTCAGATACTTGGTGTCGGTCTGACCATGACGACCGAGCTGATCGACTTCTTCACCGGCGACGAGCGCGCGGAAAAGCAGGCAGAAAAGGAGCTACCGTGGGCGTCGCGAGAGGTGCTGGCCGGTGCCGGCTTCAGCGAGAAGAGTGATGTCTACAGCTTCGGAATTGTGTTATGGGAGATCATGCAGAAGGACCCCTCCCTGCCCTACGCGAACCTTTCACCGAGCCAGGTGTGAGCGCTTGTTATCGAGCACGCGTTCGTTTTTGCTCTAGCAGGCGTACCCGCATGTTGGTAAAACCCCGCGTCAAGAGACGTACAGTCCACCCTCATCCAAAGGTGTTATCTACGCATCACGCACCCTCGTCGCAAGCCTCTGACGAAGTGTATGCCATGCGGGGGATCCCTTGCGCTCAACAACTCGAGACAAAACTACTGTGGACTGCCGGGGCACCACTTTACCGCTGGCCGGTCGAAGATACGAGTCGGTCAACAGCCAATTCCCATATATTCGCATGCTTAGACCTTCACAGTTCAAAATGTATTTCGGTTGGCGTATGTCTGCGGTTAAGCAACACCAAGCAGCACCGTGCTCGATGTGAACTGGAGCTTGACGAATTGTTGTTCGATCCCTCATGTAGCACCCGCTGAAGTCGCTGAATCCGTTTTATACAGTAAGGACCAAGTCGATGAATCCTTCCTTCATCGTGACTGCCAATCAACAGGTGGTTGGGGCCAAATACAACGGTGAAGGCCCTTCGATACCAGAGGACTGCCCGGTGGCAATCAGTAGGTTGATGAAGAGCTGCTGGAGCAACCTGCCTGCTGATCGACCCTCATTCGACAAGGTCGTAGATACCCTAGAAGCTCTTTGCGTGTAGACACACCCTGCGACGTGCGCGTGCAGTGCGTTGTAGCAGCGTCCCAGGAACGGTTGCGGAGTTGACACTCCACCCATTCGTTTTTATGAAGATTTTCCACTGGATGATCTCGGTGGCGGCGGAACGTGTTGCTTGGGGTGTTGGTGCCAAAAATCGTTCGGAACTACAGTCATGCTATCAATTCGAGTATCAGCCGTCTTGACCAATGAGTTGAATGAACTGTTGTTGACGTTTGAAGGGCGTCCACAAAACACGCACGAGTTTAGACAGGCCTACGCACCTTAGCTAAGCTACATTTTCTGCACCGTAGCCGTCTCTAGTCCACTGGAATTTACCCCACATCCGATTGGACTGGCACGAGGCCAAATTCCATGAACGCATCACCTATGGGTAGCCATTTAGGGCACCTGTATGCACAACACGGACAGGTGTTTGGGGGTACGTACCCGGGTATCTAGACGCCGATGCTTTGTGTAAGTTCTGACGCTTCCGAATTCCTCTACCGGAACTTCTGTAGTACGTTCTGTATTTACCCCGTGGCAAAATACCCAAACACCCGCGGTAGAGCAAAAAAGCACAAACACGGAAAACGTTCGTGCGTTACGTCACCATTCCATAGGCTACCCCCCCCCACTCGTTAATCAGTGATATCCCTAACCTTTCCAATACCCTACCCGATACGTCGGTAAGTCTTGCCACCTTTCCAAAAAACCCTACCCGGAGCTTACAAGCCTTAGCCTTACAAGAACAACACTAAGACCTTGAGAGATCACACGTCTACGCATTTTTTTCTACAGAAAGTATTCCATATGGCGCACGTAGTGCGACCGGAGACGAACAAGATTTTTGCGGTAGAGGACCGGTACTACGTAATTTCTCCTAAAATTTACTAAAAATTATTGTATTGGTGGTGTTGCGGGGAATCTGTGGGTGACCGTTCAAGTTTGAAGCCCATACAGTACGCAAAGGGAAAAGTTCTTGCCACCTTGACGGGGCGGTTTCGGGGGCTAAGCGCCCGCCCGCGCATACGTAGCATCAAGGGCTAAACAAACGTTACAAACGAATAAAACATAAGAGACGGGAATTCTATGAAGAAGCGAGGCGAACGTACTCCGAACGTGAAAATCAAACACGCAAGACGGCAACGGCAACAGGTCCTCAAGCTGTAGCTCCTTGGCAACTGGACCCATTGCCTGCCGTACATCCGTAGCAGTGGCTTTCAAGCACGATGTCGGTGGTCTGCATGTCATCCACCGAGTCAACGTCGAAGACAGAGTAGCCCTCCTGAAAGCATACATCGCGAAAACGGGGTACAAAAGGTCAGAAACACTGCAATTTTCCCCGCTATGGTGATGCCTGACATTCCAGAATATGTTACTGCGGGGGTCCCCGAAAAAGGCGGTCTAAATAATGCGGTCGCCCTTTATGCGGCACGTCAAATTAGCTGGCATAGAGGGAGTAATCAAGTTGTTTTACACATCGAAAAAGGCAGCTGCTCCATGTAAGGCAGTCATTTTGGGCTGCCCCACAATCGCCTTGTTCGGGGACCCCAAGTGTTTTTCAACTGAAATTGAAGTTTGAAATCCAAAAGTTTTTAATGTTAACACGCAAGGGAACCGAGTTCTGGTCGTGGGGTACATATTTCGTGCCCTGCTGATCGCTGTTCCAAGCCCGAAGGAATCGCTTGGGAAGTGACCCCGCCGCTGCCGCACGCTCGCGATTAGAGGGGCCCAAAGCAAAAGTTGAGAACGTAAGGCTTTCATGGATAGGCTCTAAGCACGCAGTCGCCCTGGAAACGGATCGGAACAGCGAAGAGAAACAAACCTTAACAGCACGAAGCTTTTCCGAGGCACCGGCATTCGTCCCAGCCGTCCCCATTCCCAATTCCAGTTGCTGATTGAAATCGCAGTCAAAAACGCGCCCGTCCCATCCAACATTGATGGTATCCCTGTGTGGGGCCAAGCGGATGAAGGAGAGCAGCACATCAGCCAAACTTCACCCACGCCGAAGTACGAAACCGTCCACAAGAACGCAGTTTCAAATCGAGAGGCGAACAGTGATCATACCAAGGCTAGTACCGAATTCTTACTTGCACATGAGCCCGCTGCACGCCGCCGTGTTGAAGTTGCGGACAAGCAACTCCATGTACTCTTGCAGTTCTCCCCTCCGGTACAGGAAGTCGGCGAAGCGCTGCATGTAACGACATGTATACAGAACAGTGGTGCGCTATATAAAATTCGATAGGCGTTCTCCAGAACAATCTGTTTCCAAGAACAATCACACAACTTACGTTGCAACGCTACATGTACTGGGAGATGTATTCAGCAGTATAGCGTACATGGTCAGCTTGGGATGGATATCCTCACCTTAATAGGCATGTTTGTGATGGTGAAGAGGTTGTTGAACTTGATGCCAAACGCTTCGTCCAGTTCCTCCTTGTACTTAACCTCCAATGCCACCTTCCAATGCACACCAAAAGAGGGCCCGAAACACACCAAACCAAGATCAATCATGGGGTGTACACCCCAGCGCAAGACACGACATTGGCACATAAGGTATGACTGCACGAGGTAAATCAAAACGCGAAGCACCACTTTGAGATGCCAAGGGGTGGGCCACGAGGGATTCAAACGAAAAACTTGTGCTGTGGTACACGCACCTGTTCGGGAGGCAGGAATCCCCCGATAGGGTTATAGACGAGGTCGAGCTTCAGACCCGAGTCGGGTTGACCATATCCGAGCGCGTTGAGCATCATGAGACCCTTGATGCTACGATCGAAAACCCCGCTGCCTCGCTGCATGTTCACGTTCTTCGGTGAGTAGCACGGAAGTGACGCTACCACATGGACCTACAATCAAGCGAGAGCACAACGTGTCGCACGTCCGCGGTCAGGGTTACTTCGAAAAGAGATGTTCCCTCCACACAAATCAAAATGCCAGATGTTCTCGGCATTCAAACATGCTTGAAACAATGCCAACATCGAAGGTCATCCATCAGAGCATTGAATAACATAAAAGGGGAGAGCCAGCACACACTCTACTTCTACGTTGACTCTACACCTTCACCGTCCAAGCTCACGCCCAATACTTTGGATGGATGATACCTCGCTGGCTTTGCACTCCGCACTTCGACACACCTTGTTCTTCGCCAAGAACTCTGCAAGGTCTTCCTGCCCTGGCTCTTGAAGTACGGTCAGGTTACACCTGCAGCAATTAGGCACAAGACAACAAATAGGTTCATGCCACAGGTTCAGCAAAATTCCCTACAGATAGTGCGGCGATGGCAATTCTCAGTACGGTGCACCAGACCACGGTGACAAATTAGCCAGAAAAGGGTGCACAATCTCCATCGCATCTCCGGCTCACCGGTCAATAACTTCGAGGCCAAGAGCTCGGCCTTCCTCCACCATGTATCGGAAATGGTCGTTAAGTTCAGGGGCTCCTCCGGTGATGTCCAAAGTCGTCACCGTTGGGCTGTTCTTGATTATCTGGATTGGCGCGATGGAAATGCTGTCAAAGTTGGCATACAGTAGGTGTCCCGGTATAGTGCCGGTATGTGCCCAGGAGGGTAGACCGGCACTATTCAGAATAGTGCCTGAATAGTTCCAAGCAGGCGCTTTTCAGGGTTAACTATCCGTCAATATTGCCGGCTTGGCACTATGAGGACTGTTCCACTTCAGAGTTCAGCGCTTACGCTTTGTGGGGCTGACAAGAGTACCAAACGATCGGTGTACGGATCAATTGTTAAGTGGGCAAAGTGGTAGGCGGGCTTCTTTGAGTTTCGTGAGGTTCCTAGCCTGTCGACAAAACGGCTTACGTCAACATAACTTGACCGGATACATTTGTTGCGCCATGGTTCTCTTTCCACCTCAGCGCACACACCAATGTAAAGAACGATGCCGCTGCCTTTAAAACGTAGACCGTGCTGCCCGATTAAAAGGCACCTCGCTATGAAATGATGTACTGAAGTGTCAAGAAGGCCGGAGCGCTATTGATGCAACCTCAAGGCACCACTCGACAGCGAAAGAATGACGCTCTTGCACGCACCCGATGTACTTTTGGGAGGTAAAAAATGGATGTAGAGCTCATTACATGAGCACAACAAACACATGCAACCGTAGGAATGAAGACGATAACAAACTTCACTCTTCCTTCGATAAAAGTCTAGAGAAAAGAACAAACCTTCATAAGCAAGAAAAACGACCGCAAAAGAGCGCTATGCTGAACGCTGCAGCTATGCTGATCTACCCCCTGGCCATCTGCGTAGAGCTGGTAGGCTTCAGCAGCAGCAAGGGTGGTACCCCTACCGTGGTGTGAGGCCTGTGTTTGGCGTCGATGTCTCTGTGTAGTAGTAGCATCGACCACTCTAACCGGCTGACCAACGACAATACGTCAGCCTCAGTGCGGGTGAAAACACGAAAATTAATGTTCCTGAAGGCCCTGATCTGGCACTCCTTGAGAGGGTGTCATTGAGGAGGCTAAGCTATTCTGATTAAAGACAGTAACCGTAGCACCAGAGGACAACTGCACGTGTCTACTAAGGCTACTGCTTTGCACACGCGTTCGTTTCGGAGTGTGTTCATCCTTAGCCATGTATTTACTACCACTACTCTCGTCGCAAAAATATTTCCACTTTTTTTTGGGCGTTCATCTTTAGACTGCCCCCTGCGGCGTTTGTTGTCAGGAATGTCATATGGCTCGAAAGGCTCGAAACTCTTGTTCCCTTCAACGCCATATATTCCCCCTCCATCATTACTGCTATCCTTCGCTATTCTTCCCTTTCCACACCCCTTCGTCATTACCACCATCCTCCTTTTCGCCCACCTCATTACTGCTGAAATCCCAACCTACTAGCTGAATAGACTGGTGGAAGTTTGTCGATCGGTAAACCATGACTTTGAAGACGTCACGAGATCTTACCGACAGAAAACAAGCTATACTTGTAGTTCGAAGGTAGACCGTTTCCGAATCCTGTTGGTGTTGAAGGCCTTGGATGGGGAAAAAGGCTGTGTTTGTGGTGTGAACCGGCATTATTGAGAGGGTACAATAGTGCCTGAACCGACACTATAGTGAGCAGCCCTCAATAGTGCCGAACCGGCAGTATTGAGGCCTTTGGCTGTGTCCAGATAATTTACCGGCACTGTAGCGGAACACCTACTGTACTACGGTCTTCACTATGGATGTCTCCCATAATGTGTGGTGCGCAAATACCAAAAAAGATTCACACACTTCTGAAGTACTTGCTGCGACGTGGTCGATTGTCCATCTGCGAGCACCAATCACAGAATCGCGCTTACCTCGATGCATCGCTCCGCCACCTCCTTGGTCACCATCTCCTTTCTTTGGGGAGAAGACTCTACGTGACAGTGACTGCAGGCCTGTTGAATCCCGATGGCAGAGTAAACCCGACGTCAAGACGATAATATCGAGGTAAAGGTCCGGAAGTTTATAACGGGTAACAAACACCGACACGCTCGCTTCTCGTACGTGAGACTTGCCGTATCACGTGCATGCGTTGACAAGTGCATTCGCCAGTGCAATGCTCGAGACGTGGGTTGGGTTGTAGATGCAGTGCTTCCTAGCCAAGATCAGAGGGCCTTAGAACTCGTGCGAGAGGGCGGAAAACTATCGTCGATGTACCCGCTCGGTTAACAAATAAAAACACCTGGCGTCCTTTGACATCCAGCGGCAGATGCTCAAACATTCATTGGAAGCCCCCAAGTGGGTACGTTACCCAAGTGGTTGACGAGCATAGCGAGAACCTGGGTGGGCATGCGAGTGATTGCATCGTACCTGGTTGCAGAAGAGCCCAATGTTCAGCTGGAAAATGGTGGAACGCTCGCGATTGATCGTGATGCCCCTATTAGAATATTAGAAGATAACGGCACAGAACGGTTGTCATTAATGAGGCGCTGAAGGAATTTAATCCCCGTGCAGTCATGATCACGAGATGACACTACAAAATAAACGTCAAGCGAGAGCACTGACAAGTCCAAGTCTTGACGAAACATGGACTCAAGACACTCACTGTTCCTGTACGTACTGCTGGAAGCTAGGTAGGTTACGATCCTTGAGAGCGCGCCGCCTTAACTTCTTCTCTTCCAGCGTCAGCTTTTTTTGTCCCATTTGCTTCAACTTGGCGGCTGGAGGCACCGCGGCACGACCGCACAACACGTTGAGTGGACGCGAAACAATTAGTCGGCACGCTGTTCAAAAATCATAACAAGACCGCGAGAGCTCTTCTAACGTAGTGTACTACCATCAATCGCAAGACACGTTGACGGCAGCCGAGGCCGGTCCTGAATAACACATCCTGCCGACTGCCGTCGTGCCTGGTTGTATGGACGAGAATCGCCAGTTTCTGTTCTTCCGTTCGCATACTTGAGCAAATCAAGGGCCTTATTTTGACCTATGCAAACAATAATGCGTGTGGTCGGTTACCCTCCGAAGCATGCGCTGTTTCTACAAAAAGTGCAAGCCTAGTTGCTGCGTTCTACCATAAGTGCCACACGACACGCAGACGGATATCTCCAACATTCCCGCCATGATGAAACTACCGATTTTCACACCGGCGGATGTTTCGGGAACACCCCCGAAAACACTGCGTAGCATACGCTAATAACTGCAGTTTTGTTCGTTCACGTGGTGGGTGTACGGTGGCCGCGGCCTTTGTGGCTAAGGTACTGCTACCGATGCTTCGCTATCCATTTCCTCTTTCTGGTGACCAACGGACTGTATTTCACGTGCTACAGCAGTAGAACTATGTTTCTAAAACATTTGGTTATCGCTCTGTTTTAGAGGTTGAATGCTTCGGCCGCGAGCTGTCTCTTCTCTACTGGCAATAGACTACAAGGTGAGGCCGTGACTTGATCGTTCACATTTTTGTTCTGTTTTCTCTGACGTGCACACACCAAACCAATGGTGCAATACTTTGCTCTTCTACTCACTCGTTTACTTCGAAGGTCAGAGGAGACGTTTTTCCATTCAATGACGTGTCCCGCACAATTACACCCATTCAAACAGCATTACCCCTCGACTCCTGGTGTTGGCTGCTATCCTGGACTGCTGTGATTCTCAACTACGAAGTACGATGGTATAAAACAAGGTCGTTTCTCCGGAAGGCGTTCGCGGGACTTTGAGTACGGGATTGAAGAGCGTTGCTAGGAAAAACAGTAGCAGTCGCTGCCCTGCATGCCACGACGTAAAATGTTCTCCGTGTGTTTTTCGGTTGGCGTTGGCGACATGGTACGCATATGGGCTGGGGCGCGTGTGTTTGTGGGCTAGCGTCCGCGCCTTGCAAACTACAGACCCGAGCGTGAGAGTAGCAGAATATATTGTGGGAAGCCGAGACCGAAGCCTTGGTCTGTAGTAGTTGCCGCAACAGCAGTGCATGGACTCCAAGAGGCATATTACCATAGGCTCGTATGTGTGTGTTCTGAGGAGCAAAGAGAGGCTGCTTGTGCATACGTGCGTCCTATAGACGGTCTCAGCAGGTCGGCAGCTGCTCAAAATAGATGGACGGTTTTCTACACGACGCAGCAGTTTCTAAGAGCTTACGATGAGCAAAAAAGTGTGCCGTGTCATACCTGTAAGCTGGAACTCCTCGTCCTTTTCCATCCCTTGCAAAGTCGCTGGAATGAGCGACCCCGCCGTTCGTTCATCCAGGCCTTCAAGACCCACCCACTTGTTCGATCTGATCAAAAACCACACACACGAAATTGACATGACCGTAGTGTGCGTGCTGAAGGACTATCCTTCCAATGGACAACATATATTTGATTGTGCTTATGTGAATCTTTCAACTCATGCAAAAACTAGAGCGCTCAGCTCGCGGTGTTCCGGGAGTTCACAGCGAAGCGGGGAGATTAGACCCCCCCTCAGTTCAAGATGCTTGCTTCGGCCCTCCTTGTGGCCCGCGCAAGAACTCCGATCTACCTCTCCTCTTCGTGGTATCGGTCAGGAAAATCTTTTCACCACCACCACCACCTCCCTGCCACGGATCTCGAGGGTCGCACGCCTCGAGTGATACATCACTTCTCCCCTGCATCCATGAGAATCTCCGGTTGACTGTCATCGTGAAAAGAATCGCAGCCCCAACAGCGGTTATCTTTGCGGAGACCTCGCGCGCGCTTGTGCTTGCCCACACTCAACATACATCACGATAGACACACGCGCGATGGGGTGCGCGCATGCAGAGTTGTGCAAGCGCCAGATGCGGCACTGGGTCCGACCGGGGTGCACACTTGTCAAGGTTGTTGTTGTGGCCGCATGCACGGCGTGGGTGGGGAGGTGGAGGATACGGATGAACGCGAGATGCACCGCATTGACCACTCATATGCAACCAAGACGGAGCAGACTTCCCCACCCGTCTCGAATCCACGCAAGCGCAAAGAGGTGGTGGGTTTCTAGCACCAGGCACGCGCCAGAAACCAACTCGCGCTAGAGCTGCATGCGGGAAACAAAAGATGGTATCTATTGGACAACCCACTTCGTGTACAGTACTCTGAGATGCGTAGAAAACTCCAGAATAGAGGACAAGCTTTGTGCTGTATTATATGCGCTACAATGGAATTGCTAGGCTATCTTCCTGGGGGTAGTTACCTAATGTACATAGTCGTATGATTGCTGCGTGCAATGAGACACATGCATGACCCTCTCAAGCTAAGCTTTCGAGGGTGCTATCGTTACGCAAAAACTGTTTTTTTTCCCGTTTTGTGGTTCATCACCGCTACAGTGGTTTCGCGGTGATGCCCTGAATAGCGGTTGCAAGATTTCGTGACACTATGGACCGCTAAACCGGGACCACGGCTGTATCTGTGTATTCGGTGGTTGAGAACGACGTTTTGGATTGCTGAACACGGTACTTCATACGTGGAGATAGAACTATCAGGCAAATTCAACAAAAGTCAAGTCATCGTTGGCTGAAAACAACGTTCGTTGTGGATTGCTCATCGCGGCATTTTTGCTGAAAGCGGTATTTCGAGCTGGAGACAGATTCTTGCAGCCGCGATCGATGGTGCGGGCAGGTATGCACATATTCGGTTGGGTCACGCCAGCCTCTGGTACACTCGTTGGTGAACAATACCGGAACTCTTCCAAGTAGATAAATATTTCGTGATGCGCGAACTGGACGTACACAACAATGGCAATGGACAAGCGAGGGAACGGAGAAAATCTGCGTCAGATCAACTGAGATAGAGAGAGAGAGAGAAACACACCGCACGATGTGAACATACAACAACACCGCCGTGTTTTGTGTTGATACTGGGTGGTGGTCGCGGGATGTTAAACACATATCAACCCGATTGATTTCCGAAATTCTTCCAAAGAGTGACGGAGCTTATGGCACGCTGGGAACCAAGCCTTCTGAGAAAGATTACAGCTGACCTTGCAGGCGCCTTGGCTGGCTTGGACAAGCGGATGCCGGCAACCTCCACGGGCGTGACGAAGTCAGGTGTGATGGGTGCAGGTCCCTGTGTCTGTACGATAGAGTTACGCACGATCGTGGGTTCAAAGTGTTGAAAATACAAACAGGTATCTGTACTGAAAGTAGATGAAGATCATCACCATCAAATCTCAACGTGTACACACGCCGTTGGTTCGTCCTATCGTGCACACAAGAAAAATGGACGCGATATCAGTGGCAGACACACTATCCGTGCAGGCACAGCGTGTGTCAAAGCCACACACTACAATCTGTAGGGGTACGCCGTGAAGGTGGGAAGGTGGAAGTAGAGAAGAAGCGAGCCGCACCCACCTGATCAGAGGACATCCTGACCTGAGGCGCGGCCCATCGCCGCCCCCAGCGGTACGCTTGCCGCGAAGCAGCGCGGGGCGTTGAAAGTGACAAGAGGTTCATAGCGAAGGCGATTGCCACCATGGAGTACACCACACCTGTCAGACCCAGGCAGAGATCTAAGCGGGTATGCTGCGTGCTGCCTACTGCATGGAGACCCGGTGAGAAATCTGCCGGTTCGCCGGCTGTTCGACGAAAGATCCTGTCGTGAGCGTTGATTGGCGAATAGCGCTCGTCTCGTCTTTTATTGGCATCGAAATCCGAAAAATCGGCATGCGACACAAGGCACAAGTGGTGGCTGTGGACGCTGTGGATAGTATTACTGCTGTAGTGTGTTAGTATACATGCAAGCTGAAGTATAAGACAATGCTTGCCAGCATTCGCTACTCAGACCGGTCGCCACCTACCGTTTTCTATGATCATGATCTTCGAGAGGTGTTGGGAGTGTAGGTTCCCGGAGGCGGTCAGGGCGACGGCGACGTTCGGAACAGGGGAGAGGTGCGAAGGTGTACGTGTGTTGAGTTGTTTGTATCGCGCTTCTTAGCCAACCAAATGACAAGTCGTTGGTCGGCAGCTTGTGTCCACTTGTAAACCGGGGCTACGGCGGTGTTTGAATGTTCGTGTGTACCGGAGCGTCTGGCACAAAAGGACCAGCTACCAATACTTTCAATGAAACGCGCTTCAAGTTCATATTATTACCAGTAGTACCAGGGGATGAGAGGGGATGGAAGACAACCTGACGCTGGCTCTATTCTCGTACAGAACCCAAGCAACCTTCCCGCCGTCTAGATCTTATGCACTCTTCATGTTATTAGTAAATAGAGGACACCATGAAGACGCTTCGTCTGTGCTGGCACGTTCAGATTTGGAACTGAACTATGAACTACAGTAGCTGCCACGGTAAACGGAAAATGTGTAAGAGAAAGTACGGATTCAAGAGAGCGAAATTGGCTTGTCCCGACCCAATGGGTTTTCTCTTAAACCGGATTTAAGAGAGATTTTCTCTTCAATTCTGAGACTTTCTCTTAAATCGAACATCTGGAAACCACGTGGACACCACACAACACACATACAGATAGAGCCCGGAGATAAGAAACGTCAAAATCGGGTCGAGCCTCAATTTCTTATTCTGGGCAGAAGGACCAACCGAAGTCGGTCAATTTCTTAAAAGGGGTTTCTTATTCCTCTGGGCTGTCGCATCCTGCTGATCCTCCTATTCCTGCTGTATTTTCTTACTTCTGATGGCGAAGAAAACAACACATCAAAAGCCTTCATGCAGCATTAAGCCGCCAGGGGCTTCAAATGGATGGGATTGGGGTTGGTGTTGGTTTGTGTGCAGGGGATTGGCAGAGTAGGAGTGGTTCAGCGTGTGAGCGAGTGGATTTTTGCTTGGGTATGTGCTGGTGGTGCATCCGTAGGCTCGTGTTGTCCTTCTGGAAGAGGTGCGAACAACAAGCACAGCTATATACAACTACACAACTATTTACAACTACAGAGCTCATACACGCGCAAAAAAAGATTTCTGTGTGTATATTTTTTTTCCGAAAAATGTATCGCACGACACCATGATTTATTTTCTCAACACAGGTAAGTGTTGAGAGCGTACCGCGTACTTGGGTTAAATGTTCGCCAACCAACACAATGAGCGGTGTTGCAGCTAGCCGAAGGTGCTGCCGCCTGCATGCAGCATTACGTGACATGAATGATACACGCTCTCCTCAACCTCTTACGTCATATTATTGGGATGATTATTGGGATGAGGAGCGTCCATCTTTGACGGCATTTCGATTGTGCTACGGTTAAAGAGAATATTCTCTTATTGCATCGACACTCGTTTTAAGATAATATTCTCTTAAACCGTAGCAAAGACGGTATAAGAGAAAGCCGGATTCAAGAGAGGGAAATTGGCGTGTCCTGACCCTCTATCAAACCGTAGCCGCTACTGTTTCGAAGGTCGCAGCAGTCTCTGAAAATAGCCCGTACTCTGCGCCTTGACCTAACATTTGTCAGAGCCGTGCTCACCGCCACGGACGCAAAACCCCTGAACCACGGGTCCTCAGCTGTAGCTTGCGGCATCAGCTACTGCATTTACCCGCAGTTCACGAGATTGGGATCATTGGCGGCGAGAACAAGCAGTACGAGACACTGGGTGTTGGTCTAGTTCGCGGAGAGTAGGCCGCTACTACGACCCTTCGATACACAACCCAAGAGGCAGATTTTAGCGCACCGACAAAGCCCCCCGGCTGCTAAAGGGTGTCCTCTAGTGATATCAGCACCTAGATTAAGTTCTACATGCAAAACTGACCTGGTTTGAGCGCCTGCCGTTCTGGCTCTTGAATTATGACTGATGCATTTTTTTTCTTGATTTCAAAGGAGGTGTGTGGAGGAAGACTCATGATGATATGTACCGTATGTTTAGAGGAGCCTCTACAGCCGTCCTCTGCAAGAATCAACGATTTCTGTTTTTCCCGATGCCTTCCGACTGGGCTTGTGTGTCTCGTGTGTATTTCCTGGTGCTCTTGGGTTTTTGATCAAATTACAGTGTAGTCAACATCCCTCAAGAAATCTAGGCTCGAAAAAGGATAAATTAAGAACTATAATATGCATGCTATGCATGTAACGGTCTGTACGTGAACACTTGTACCTAAGTAATTGAGAACCCAATTTCGATGGACCTAACCAATTGGATTTTGGCCATAAAGGGCTTGCGTCGTTTTTCCGTAATTTTGCCACACCCAAATGCCAATCGAGGTTCAGCAACATCCGACGGCGGCGGAATCGCTGACGGAGATGACGTAGTGACCAAACAGGTAGAGCGATAGACCATGTGCACCACACGGGAGCTGTAAAATTCTATCAGCACACACACGAAGCTAAGCATCAGCAGGCGGTGCCAGTGGTCCAAGCCTCATCCTCAGGCTTTGTCTACAACTTTTGTTCTACTGTCTCGCTGCACATAACCGGCCGTTGGCTTTCGAAATCGTACGTTGTGGGAAGCAACCTCTACAGGAACCTACCCAACGCGAAAATTTGGCACGCTTACAGAATCATTGCAATACAGGCATTTCCCAGCAGCGGGCAGTGGGCGATGCGTGTGGGTGCCGTTCGGCCAGTGTGCCACATGCGGTCCTGTCAGGTGTAACGCCATCACGAGGTCAGCTCATCATGGGGGGTGCAAAAGGAGCACAGTTAAACTCGGGTACGTCGTTTCAGCAAAAAAAAAATCAATTTGCAAATGTTTTTTGCTGCACCCAATATCGAAGTCCCACTTGTCCGGGCAGAGAAAGCTTGATCTTGTTTTCCCTGTTAACCAATCACCGTCGTTGGCCCCCGGTACCTCCCCGCAACTTAAGTTTTTCAGGGCCTCTATTTAGGTGACAAAAATATGCGATACAACAGGTCCAAGCAGTAGCCAAAGCCTGCAACTTGGCTTTTTTTTTCGGATGGCCTTCCCTGTACAAGTATTTTTGTCGCTCCACGATCCCCCCTTGGGCAATCACAAATAATCGCTGGTCTTCTTCCCTGCAATTGCCAAAGTTCAATGTGTACCTATAAGGTCGTCCGCAGGTCGCTTCCTTTGGCTAACCTCGCAGATCTACAGCAGTTTGTGGCAGGTTGGAGTTTCATTCGCCCTGTGGACTTTCATTGTTGTGGCGAGTGCCGAACGGCTATGACTTTGTGAGTTTTTTTTTTCATCACTTGAAATCAGTGCTCACAGCATTTTATGCCATGTAGGAGCTCCAATCCGAGGTCCGTCACACAGAAGGGTTCCTCTCTCTGAGGCCCCCTTTCGTCCCTCCCGCGGTGCTTGCCTTCGATGTACTACCCGAGAGTAGTGCAACACTTTCTTCCCTCAAAGTGCACAAACAACTTAGCCTTTTCTCATGAGCTAACCTAAAAACTTTGAAGTTTGTGGTGGAAACGATTATTTATTCGTGACTACTGTGCACGCTTCGACTTCACGGTCGACGAGAGCAAGGCATCACCAAAACCCTTCTCGCGATACAAAATGAGTCAACCAACCCAGGAGGAAAGGTGGGCACAAAAAAAATATTTGTATGTAAAAAGTAAAACCTCTGTGTGACCTTCCTGCTGTATTACCCCGGCTGATAAGCATGTTACATTATAGCACCCGCACTTGAGAACTCCATGCTCAACATTATATCAAAACTATGGACTTGAACACAATCTGCGACCTCGGTGAACAACTTCTACACAAAAGCCTGTATAGCGGCAAATTGTAACCCACTAAAGGAACTAAGCTCGGCCAATACTAGAGGTTCGTAAATGCGGGCGCTATCTGTACAACGAAAGGTGTGTAGATTTAAGCCAGAATAGGTGGGGCACACATACGCACACATTACAAAAATGACCTGTGGGTCTTGGGGAGCGTACGATTATCAAGCTGCGAGATGCGACACAAAAAGATATATCCTGGCTTTGGCTGGGCTTGAAATATCCCTTTCGCGGTCCTCGACTCTTTCCATCAGTGGCTTGGTAGATTCAGGCGAGGGCATGGCATGTATTGAGGGAGCTGGTTGTGGTGTGTGTCTCTCTGGAATGTTCTGTAGATTCATTTTGGCATTTGCATTCAGTGCGTTGCGCTTTTTCGAATTTTGTCTCCCTGCAGGGCCCTTGATTTTTCCCGCTGGCGCTGACGTCTTTTCCTTGGTCAGTCGGTTGGTGCGGTCGATGCAACATGCAATCATCAATACTCAGCACAGCACACATACACACACAACGGAATTGTGTTGCATCTAACTTCTGTGATTCACTGTGAGCGCTTACTGTCTTAAAAGTCTTTATTTGTGGCGGTGGCAATCAGCGTTGATGTGTGGAGTTGACGAGGGGGGGCTTGTGGTTCCGTCAGCCTTGTGCGCTAGTGTCCGAGAGGGTGCCATGTAGATACACGATAGTTTTCGGTCAGTCGCAGGCGTTGTCACTGCAGCTGTTCGGGGGGTTGTTCGCAGACCAACTCATACCTTTTCCATAGACGAGCCAGAAAGCCGATATGTACCACATCCATCTACGATCGGGCGCTGTGGCATCCTCCCACCCCCCCTGCCCGTTTTCACCCACAACTGTTAGAGAAGGAACACGTCGGGAGCACGCCACTACTTCCTGTCCAGATTTGTCGCGAAGGTCGGCTGTTTGCTTTCAGGAGCGGTCAGCTCGGGTGAAAGCAACAAGTTGCCTAAGTTGCCTATATTTCTAATCTTCCAAAATGCTTGCGGTGGCCTGACGGCTCCACTGCAACATCGCAATGGCCGACTCCGCCATGAGAAATGACGGTGGAACACCTGGATAGGAGTTTTATGCACCCCTGATGCAAGGTGTCGCCGCGGGCGCTCATGGCTACGAAATACGAATCAGGCGCGCACCAAACAAAATCTGTTGTGTTTGACTCAAGATGTGTGTATGTAGTCCTTCCAACTCGTAAATACCAAGGAAAACGATACTTAAACCAACAGCAGACGGCACCCACCCATGTTGAACGCACACGCTTAATGAAGGCCTGCAGGTAAACGACCTTCCTCGCGACAACATTGGAAATCGCGTCATGCTCCCATCATATCCATTTTCTAACAGGGTAACATGGGTGAGAGGACACCGAATGACGCACAATCCCGGGTCATGCGCGATTGGTCGGTTCGTTTGTGCTGTTTGCCTCGTTTATGACAGAAGCATGAATTGGTTGGCAAAGATCTACCCCAAAAGCATTCAGTGGCATCGCCTGCGACTGTCTCGGCCCTGGAACGTTCCTGGCTGCGCTTATAGGCAAGCGGCGTCTTTGCCGCACATCCTACTGCTAACCCGCTGGGGCGGGTCGCTCGTTTTTGTGTATTTGTGCCGTGTTGCCCATGGTCTGTGGGAACGTGTGTATGCATTTTGCACGAATCAAATGTCTTCCTGTTTATGTATACAGTGGTGGCTACGGTTTAACAGAGATAAGTTAAGAAAAATGGGACGGGTTAAGAGAGTAAAACTGGCTTGTCACGCCTCTGGCCGTCATAAGAGAGAAATTACCATCCTCCAGTCGTATTGTTGTTGTTGTTTTTCTTCACATTGAACTCGTGTCAGTTGCTAATCCCAACATCTAGCAAAGACTCGGTCCGTGGTCACAAAAATGCTAGAGCCATCAGAAGATCTAAAGAACATGCACACTATTAGCAAGAAAAGGGCACACAAGCCCGAGGAGGTACACCTGCAATCCCTGCAGCACGTTTACGTGCTCACAACTGAACTACACGCCCACACACCACAATTCGATTAAAGCAGCAGCATCACCCCCCTTGGCCCGCACTTAACCAAAATGAATGTTTGTCGACTACAGTGTACTGCTGTCTGAAGTGCTGTCTGTACAATAATAACACCATGGTGCATGGTACACAAGCTCGGGGCATGCAGCTGCTGTCTGAAGTGCTGTCAGAATGAGTCCGTGGACATACAATGAAGAAGAACACCCAACCAAAGCCATCATTGCAATTGACCATCACCCGAACCTATCCAGATCATCTGTGTTAGGCACAGCAGTGTAAACATCGACACTGACTAGGAATCGTTCCACATTGAAGGGGTCTTCCACGATGCAGATACACAATCAAGGCACCCGGGTTATCCGCGCCATCTCTGCCGCTTCTCTCTACAAAACCAGTGACGTCATCACACACACCGAACACCTATATTCAGGGAAAAAACGGAAAATAATTGACAACACAAGAGATGTTTGTCCGTGCGCCACGGTTCGATGCCGTCCGCATGCTCCGGTGCCGCTGCTCCGGTGCCGCTGTGGCCAGTCCTAGCACGACCAAACTCGACCCGCTCCGCTTCGTACACGCTCTCGTTGCTGTCCATCCCAGTCGGTTCCTCGCTTTCTCTCTCGTTGCACTTAGGGTTCTTGGTCTGAAAATTCTCGCGCGGAAGGGTCAACCAGCCCAATCAGCTCGTCACCACCTGTCCCCTCCTCCTTTGATGGCAAAACCAAGTTACTGAGACAGTACAGCTCCCTCTAGCAAACCTAGGGCCGTGTACATAGTGCCCGTCTACCTTTCTGATGACGTCTGCCTCCGCGCACAACGATGAGACGAGCGTTGCTGCCTACACCGACGGCCTGGAGGCCCGCGCATCTGCACCTTCGTACCTAACGCACCAGTGCCGACCCAACTCCACCACTACGCACGCCTCGCGGCGGCGGGTGCGCCGCAGCAAGAAGGTATCGGTCCCTTGAAGGTGAGTCTAGCCCTGCTCGCTAGAAAGACCCCCCCCCTCGCTTTGGGTCATGCCTACGCAAAACCTTCCCGAGGCATCGAGGGGAAGAAGGGGAGTATTGCCTTAAATCGAACCCCCGACGGAGTCAAAACCGTACATTACACACACCCAAAACCGTAGGTACCATGCCCGCAGCCGTTGCTTGAGTGTCCCGATCACGCGCCACCCGCCAGGGTTCACGGCGCACCACGACGAGATGCACCGTGTCTGCGGCCCAGCTAGCTGTCTGTGCGCCCCACCCGGTCCCGTAGAACTCCCTCCTACCACTGTGTCACGTTACATGAAGTCGTGCACGTCTGTTTGGCTTTCGTCGGCCCGCGTTCTCTCGTCCACGCTACCTTACTTTGCGTTACAAACTTGGCGCTGTGCATGGAGCCCTTCTTGCTCGGCGATATCCTCGAGTAAACAACAATAATAGTGTTGTGCCACGTACCCCCAAGTACAATGGCGAACGTACTACGGCTGCCCCCGAGGAATTGCCCGTTTCTGCTTCAGACTGATCGAGCTCGTCTTTCCATTAATCTGAGACACGCATGATATATCCGACACGCTAGATATCTGCCTCATTTTTTTCTCCGTACTTTCATGGCTCGCTATTTTTCTTGTCCCATGTTCAGTGTGGGCCGAGCAATCTCAACAAGGCGCTGACGCAGTGTTTTTACACGATATATTTCATGCCATGAGCATCTTCATATGGCAGAGTAGGCAAGACATCCACTTTAAAACGGCCTAGCTTCATTGTCTACGGTTCAAGAGGATTTATCGCTAAAACCGATTTAAAAGAAAACCTGATTCAAGAGAAAAATTCTAGCTTGTCTCGACCCTCTCTTAACCGTAGCCGCTACTGTAGAATTTGTTTTTGCTTTTCCAAGGGTGTGCGGGAAAAGTTGTCCCGCACACCTAGGTACCCCCCCACCCCGCGGGAGGGCCAAATTTAAGAACATATACTTTTCCCTCATTTTTTCTCTTGTTTTTGTTGCCCGCATCCTTAACATTGGTACGCATAGTGTTGTGCCCTGTTTGACTGCTCGCTGTACTGGCTACAGCCGAGAAACGCGTTGGTGGAGGAATGGTACACGACAAAGTTCCACATCATCCACACCCTATCCTCGAATCAAAGTTCATTGAACTCAGCACCCGGAAAACCATCACGCCTTTGAGCGCGTGAACAAAGAACTAAAATGATCGACGGACACCGCGGAACATAGTAGGAGTTTCCAACTATGCACAGCAGTGTTCCGTTCCAACAGCCATCATCATCGCACTTCGACCTACCCCAACTCCGAATACCGCCGTTTCGGAGTAAGTCTACGCCCCCGGAAGCTTACATCTGGCTCCGTTTCCTTTTCCTCCTTTGTCCTGCTCCTCCTCCTCCTCTTCCTCACCCTCTTCCACTCTCTACCCTCTTCCTCCTCTTCCTCACTCTCTTCCCCCTCTTCCTCCTCCTCCTCCTCCTCTTCCTCCTCCCCCCCCTGCCCTCCTCCCTCTTCCTCGCTGTCCTCTCCCCCTCCCTCTTCTTCACTGCCTCCTCCCTCTTCGCTCGACTCCAAGCTACTGTTACTGCTAGTGCGGGCCGAGAACGTTTTTGACTAGTCTTGCGCCGTGCAGCAGCGACAGGCATCTAGCCCCCGGACCCTTCTTCAGCTTTGCCTTCACGTTGGATTTCTCTTGCTCGCATACGTCGTAGCTGGCTTTCGTTCTCACAGTATCGGGATCCTTCTCTCTCATGGGGAATACCTCGCCGTGCTGTTCCTGTACGTGGTAGGGCATGGAGTACTTTCACACCCAACGCTCGGGAAGGCAAAAAATTCAGCGGCACATTGGTGCATGGTGTGGCGATGGAGCTTTCACCCGCCGACTTCAGGCCTATTCCAACGACAGAACTTCGCGAGTCCGTCTTTGGCGCGAGAGTGCAGTTGAATGAATCTGCGGTGCACCTTTGCGGGGAGTCACAACCCACGTCCTGCAGCGCTGATCATGTTGTCCCTCTTGCCTAGCTGGTACGCAACACACCGCGTGCATGCCACGAGCGGCCCGTGCTGGCGCGCTGGCGCTTGGCGCACATGGCTAGGGGGCACGCAGATGCACCGTGGGTCCCCTATAGAGCACACGGCGCCCCTTTTGTATGGAAATAAGTATAGTATGGTGTTATATAGGATTTGGTATCGCGTTCTGGGGGTGGGGATGGTCACTTCGTACCCTTTCCCCCTTATAAATCCTCCCAAATAAGAAAGTGAGTACCTAGGTGTGCAAAAAAAGTTTTTTCGCACACCCTTGGCTTTTCTTGCGAAGAAGGATTTTTGTGGTTCGGGATGCCCCCGCTCGAAATAGAGGGCTGGCGGTCCCCGGGCACGCGCGGTTATTGTACCGGCGAGCTACTTGCGTGCCCTTGGGAAGGAACCATGATTAAACATTCGCTGCCGCGAGAGAAAGTTGTAGATGCAGAACATAAAAATGATACGTACACATATTAATTGGCGGTTGGTTTACGAGTGGAGTTCAACAAAAGCACGAAGACAACACGAAACGAACGTGTCTCAGCTGTACATTGATCACTGCGCTCGTTTTTGACATTGAAGCCACCGTTCCGGGCGTTCCGGGGTGTCACTGGTCTCAACTACAGACTGCTGATCCCGCGTGAGCAACGAATGAACACTATCCGCAAGGCGCTTGACGTTCAACTACGGCTTCAAAGATTGTCGAAAAACACTCACTCATGGACGGTCATTCTGCGGCATGCCGCGTTTCCCTACTGTAACAATAGTGGTGGTCGCACACCAAGTGTTGAACATCAGCTCAATCGCGGAGTGTTTCCCAGCTACTTCCATCCTTTCTGTTTCTTCAACACTACCATATCTCGTAACGTGTGTGGTGTACCGCTGTCTCTGGTTCGGAACAACACCCCGGAGACTGTTTCCTCGGTCAGGTATTTTCTCTCTTTCAAAGGTGCCTCCCTGCCTTTTATCTCGCCTTGCGTGATTTTCGGCCTCAACACTTAACGATTGCCTCCCGGGGCTACGACAGGGGATATTGCGGCAAAAGGTGGACTTTTTGCCCTCCTTCTCGCCAAACCAGTATTTTAGATACAAGGGGGTTTACGCCGGCGACCTATCGGCCGCCGGTTGCACCTTGGAGTTAGTATTCGAGGCACCAAGTCGGCGTGGATGTAATTATATTAGGGGGGGGAAACCTGTTGACGGGTTGGATGGCGGACTAGGCAAAAGCCGTCTGTGGTAAGTGAGGAGTTAAGATTCGAAAGAACACCACTTGTCTACCGAACGTTGTGTGTAAATGAATGTACGTATGTACTACGGCGTGCATTAGGCGATACGCCACGGAGCTCTTCGACCGACCGGGAGCACCGTTTCGCCTCAAGGCCCGCCTACTCCAGGTGGAGGCAGTGGCGGCACTGCTATACGGCTGCATGACATGGTCCCTACGCCGCGACCACTACCGGCTGCTGCAGACGACACACCACCGTCTGCTTCTGCGAGTTATCGGCTACCGGCGCAAACGAGGCACCTACCGGCAGCTGTCATACGCCCAGGCGCTGAAGAGGGTCGGCTGCCAGAGCGTGGAGGCCACTGTCCGTCAACGGCGCCTGCTCTTTGCGGGGGCCGTGGCAAGACAGCCAGACGGGCGGCTTCCGAAACGGCTGATGTTCGGCGAGTTGGTGGGAGGGGAGAACCCGGGCCGGGGAAGCCCGGAGCAGAACTGGCTGATATGCCTGAAGGACGACCTGAAGATGTTCGAAGCCAGACACGGCTCCACGCCCGACAAGCGGAGCTTCTTCGGAATCCCGAAGCCAGACTGGGACGAGGCGGCGAAGGTGGAGGGGGGGGTACCGTGGCACGCGGGGGTGCTACAGGGAGCTGAGAGGTTTATGGCCTCTTGGCACAAGGGCGAGGAGAAGGCCAGCCGACAACGAGCCATCAAACGAGGAGACAGCGGGCCCAAAAATAGTCTAGATACGGCACCAATCAACGGGGCGGGAGGGGGGAGGGAGGAAACGGCGCGGGAAGAAAGCAAGCGAGAAGAGACCGACCGTGTGACGTGACATGTTGCGGTTGAATTTCAGCGACTAGTTTTTCTGTTGCCCTCTCCCCCGTTCGATGCCGCGTTCAGACTGTCTCTACGGATATCCCTGTCTCGGTGCGAGTTTGTTTATGTCCTCGTCTGTCTTTGGTTTATTTCGTTTTACTTTGTTTTGTTTTTTTTACTGGCACGTACTGCTGACCCTTGGGGTCCTTCCGGAAGGCTATGCCCCAGGCTGGTGGTGCGCACGTTCCACTATTTAGTTGTTTATTTGTTTCTGATTCTTTTGTTTTCTTGTATTTTATTGCTCTGCTAACCCTTGGGGTCCATTTTATTTTGGTATACCTTTTCTAGGTACGTTAGCCTGTGACCACGGAAATGGACCGAGTCAAGTGCTGGATTAGTACGGAGAGATTGAGACAGAAGGAGGTACTGGATAGAGAGACCGGGATGGTTTTTAATGTGAAGACAACAACAACAACAACAACTACACACGTTTAAAACGAGTATGCTATATCTACGACCAATTCTTTGATCGCTTGCGGTGAAAAAAAAAGAAAAGAGAAATATTCCATTCCTGTGCCGGGATCGAACCGCAAGGCGCAAGACATCCACAACGTTGCACAGTGTGGTGGATGATTTGAAAACAACGAACGGTTTTTCGCACTGAATTCGAAAGGGTGAAAACGGTGACAGGACTGTCCGAGAGTCGAAAAGAACTAAGCGACTTCACCTTATAATAGGTTAATGTCATCCATACGGAGAAAGACACAGAAGCACCATAGATCACCATAAAGATGCGAGAGATGGCATCGGGTGCGACCGATTTTTTTTTTGTTTTTTTCTTGGATTTTATTTTCGTACTCTGGTGCATCTCTCCGACCGGTGCGATGCCCAACAAAAATCACACAGCGGCCTTACTGGTGCTAGGGCGATGCTGAGTACGCGCACCCCGGTGCCATCTCTCGCACTATTGCGATACTCTATACCACCACAAGGCCTTTCGGTACCAGTGTGAAGCAGACGCATATATCGCACGGAACAGGGAAAACACGCGGCAGGCACAGCGTTGCAGCAGTCGGCGAACCGTGTTCATTTGTGATGTGGGCGCATTACCTAGGCACGGTTGTTGTCGGTTAGAAGGCATAGCGGCTTAGAAGCCTGGTACACAGCAGTTTACCGTAGGTTACCGTAGCTGCAGCCAGTGGTCATGGGGTTGATTGAGGGTTTGCGTAGCTTCTGTAGCGGTAGGTTGTGGCTTTGGTGTAGCTGGGCGTGCAATTCCATACCGGTTCAATTTAAGCTACCGGCATTTTACCGCGTACCGTTCATAGAGGAGTGTTACCCCGATGATACCCTCACCACATACATACATGCAGCTCAACGCATAACCTGGGCCCGCTTGTCAAGCATTCAACCTCGGATTTGGGGTCGGAGAGATCGCAGCAGGTGCGATCTCTCCGACCCCGGTGCGGAAATGCAAATAATTTCGTGTCGTTTGCGCGCCCCCCGGTGGCATCTATCCGAACCGTGTCATTTATCGCATTCTTGCGGTAGTGGAGGACAATGACCCCGCAGGCAACAACGAAATGGAAGCAAGATACAGTACTCTTGTGGACGGTTCGCACCCAAGCCCCACTATCCCAGCCACATGACGGTGCCTAACCAAACTCCAAAAATCCCTCCGACAAACTAAGTATATAATGTGCGGTGTCCTAGCCACATGTGGAGTATTGCGTTTGGCGAGGACAACGCCAACTAGATCCCGCAGAACAAAACAGAGACGCAGGATACGCGTACGAGGATGGAAGCATTTACGTCCCGAAAACGTGAAACAATAACGTGCTCGCGAAAGACAGCTTATGAAGGAGGGAGGTTATTGTCGTCGGCGTCATAAGCGATGATATCGAACGAGTTCAAGAGTTCACCGAGGCGGCGTCAACCGACTGCACGGGTCCTTGACCTGATGATCAGACTTGCTCTGGCTGGTCTCCGTAACATCGAGGATGTCCTCGATCGATCTGGTTGTTGAGAAGCGAGCAACGCCCACACCCACATGTGGCGGGGAAGTGTTTTCACAAACGAATACTACTACCGGGTAATCGCGGACGAACGTCAAGCAAAACAGGATAAAGCCCGAAAGGGTGAAACAAGGAAAGCAAACTCATGCTCGTTGCCCGCAATGAGAATAGGATCGGCGTGAAACAAACCACGCACGCACACAAACGTTACCCTTCGTATATTAACAACATATGGATATCCATATGACGATATGGCCAGCCAAAGAAGGTAAACTGTGACAACAACAGAAAGTAACTGTTGGCGTCCGCCTAATAATGCATGAACACGCTACTATGGACATCGGTGAAGGATGTTGATTGCACATCTCGAGGAGTTTGAAGGTGGACGATATACAATCCGATACATCGTCAATTTTCGTTTGTGTGCGTTGCAGTGTCTGTGCAGGCCGAGTCAGTCTATGCGTACATCCATCGTCAGCGTCCATTCCCCAGGTCATTCGTGTACCGCTGAATGTTGCATCTAACCAGGCGGGGTACCTACTCATCGGCCGCCGCGCACGCCGTCTGCCGGTGTTGGGGGAAACATCACTATCGATCAAACTCAGTACATTTAGCAGCACGAAAGAGAAGTATATAAATGACACCTCTTTGAAGTCCAAAACGATTACCACACATTTCGGTCAAGTATGAGATGAAGACGACCGTTTGATCGTGGTCTGTAGACGAAAGCGGTGATCAAAGGCGATGCAGAGGCTCGAATGCAGAGGCTCGAATCAAAGTTCCATTAGGTAGCAAAAAATATGACACAAACCAGGAGTACATGAAAAAATATTCCTGGACCCACACTACCCCCCCC
>CACKRE030005026.1:126892-149576 GCA_902602495.3 Ectocarpus sp. CCAP 1310/34 | reverse complement strand
CCCCCCCCCCCCCCCCCTGTAAGGTGGGTTCCTATTCTGGGCGCACTTCATCACACGGACGACGTTATCGTTAGCACTGCCCCTGTTGTAGGTGGGGTCACCTCTTCGCCTGTGATTAACCAACGCAACGAGCACCGTCGGCGTTGCCTGCCTGAAGCTGTTACTTTTTTCACGGTTAAATCTAGCTGTGGAGTGGAATAGACGAATAGACAATCTCCCCACGGCCTTAGCATGTACTCTATGCAACAATGCGCCAGTATGGTTCCGTTCGCCTTGGCAGTCGATGTTGTAGACGTCTTTCTTCGCCCTCTTCGACAGGCACGTTCTTTGGGAGGGGGACTCGTAAGCGTGTTGGTTCTCCACGCTGGATTATCACCTCAAATTTGTGCCGTACGCCCACCAAAAGCAAGAACGAGCATCAACATTTGTCGAGCTTATTTTTAAAGGTCAAAGTCCGGCGGTCCTGCCACATGCAAGCCTCTCAACTAGAGGTTTTCCTCGCGTCACACAACACAAAACACACGTCGTCTCCACGCCTCATCATGGAAAGTTTCCTTGCCTGCGCAAAAACACAACATTCAGACAACAAAGAAAAACTATTCTCCATTACTTACTAGTAGCCGGATCCATTCCACGAAACAAAAAGCATTCCAGGTATATCTTGGACCCGCAAAGAGGGATGGATTGCACAGTACGAAGTGGGTCATCCTTTTTCATTTCTTTTTTTTGAGGCGTCCGTTTTTGCCAAAATTGGCGGCCAAAAAAGAGACGGATAAATTGCAGACTCTATTTTTTCGTCCTTTTCCCGCATCGTGGCCACTGCAGCCCATCACCGCGACTTGAAAAGGCACCTACCTCCAAGTAGCTATGGCCCGAACTATCCCTTCCCGCTCAAGAATCGAAAGCGAGAGAGGGTATATGGTACTCGGGGTGGGATTGACAAGGCTGGAAAATCGAAAACTGCCTTCGTCGAGGTGAGGTTGTTTCGCATACATCGTTTCCGTCCAAGTGATGGGCGCACTCTCACCTGCCTGGCGCCACCCTGGATCTACGTGGGATACTGAAACAAGACCATACATACGTAGTCGTTGTACACACTACAAGTAGGCGGTGTGCCTGTTTTTGACCATTGTTTCGCAGTCTGTGCTCGTACGAGGGTTACACAACAAAGGGACTTGCAGGCATTTTTGCTTGAACACACGGACTCGGAGGGCGTAAAACAACTGACGGGACGCTGTGCTACTTCAACGAAACATTGACTACCCAGCTGACAATATCAACTTTCCGTAGCACCTATCAGATCACAAGCGCCAGTCCGCTGGCTGTTCCTACATGCAGTTGATTGGCAACCACGAAAGGCGGCCCTGAGCCCTATTGTGACACACTTTGTAGCCATCGAAACACGGGTGGCGAGGGAAAGCAAATGAAGCAACAACACCGATGGAGAGAGGAGAGAGGGTTGGGCTAGGTATTCCGCACGGGGAACATCTGCTACCGCGGCCGCCTATTGATGATGCGTTTTTTTTCTCTCGCTTTCGTCCCTGGTTCCTCGTTGTGGAAAAGCCCTAGCTGTGTTTCTCGTTCCTCGTTCTGCGATCAAAGTTAAAGGCAGGAACCGTGGGAAGGGTGGGGTAGGGGGCCCCAGGGGTAGGAACCCTTCTGTTTGACCACGGATTGAAATCCCTATCCGGCATGTGGACCAGGCACTGCTGGGGCTTGATGGCAATGTCTGGGGATGATCACCGTGTACCCCCTTGTTGTCCCGTTGGGGGGCCTCTGTACTCCCGAACATACACTTAGTTAACTACAACTATGTGTGAACCCGGAGAAGCAAGAGTTCAACCAATATTGCACTCTAAAAGCAAGACGTTTTTTTTCTGTGCAACAGTCTGCGGCCGCCTGTTGACTTTCTGTTTCGCCGGTCTTCGCCCACTGGAGCGCGTCAGTCTCTCCATCACAAAGCCATTGTCGCGAGCTCGAGACTTCAAAGGCGAGCAGAGTTACAGTACCGTGAATGCACGCAACCATTATTCCAGTCATTAACCGAGACAGTGGGGTGTTTTCAGTCGGTTTTAATCGGCACTAGAACATTTTTTTGGCTGTCTTCGCTGACCTGACCGTACCAACAATCTTACCAACGCCCCTCGAGACTCCAAGGGTGAGCCGAGTTACAGCACTAGGTCGAATCTACGCACGGTATCGTCACCTCTATAGAATTGCGAAGCTCGTTGGACGAGCCTTTGTTGGAGGACGCAAAGTCTCAACCTCAACCATAAGAACTTACGTATGGACAAGAGAGCCAACTGCCCTCCGTTGACCCCCATAAGGCAACCTCCCCAAGGGTGTGAGGGGGGAGACTATGCCACCAAGCCCCCATAAAGAGGGGTAGAAGAGAGGAAGGAGGAGAGTATATTATGCCCAGACGTCAACAGAGGCCCCGCCCGGGATGGAACAAAGGGTACCATCACATCTCCAACTTCCACATCGGGGCCCCCAGCAGACCCCTGTCCACGTACCACACGACCACGGAGATACATTGTCGTTTTTTGTGAGTCATGTAGAAATCGATCGTAGCTTGTACATCATGCTCACAAACTTTCTGTCTGCAACCGGGGTGGAGATCGATTAATTTTTACAAGGTACGAATAATGTCACGAAAGTCGAGGCTTTGATATGCCAAGTATACATATCCGACGGAAAAAAAAACATAAGGCTTCTGAATCGGAGAGCCACATGCCTTCAGCTGACCCCCCAGAAACGGCCTCCCCGGGGTGTGGTGTAGGGGGGGGGTCGAACTAGCAAGCCCCCATAGAGAGGGTAGAAAAAGAACGGTATGCATTGTGTTCGGGAGTTGCGGACGCAGCGCACCTGGGTAAGTAGTAGTTCGTGGTGGGGAAGCTGCATTTGGATACCTGCATGTCCAACACAGGTGGATTCGGGTTTATTTATACTGTCCCAGTAGGAGAGAGATAGATGAAGAGCGAGTGAGTCTCGTTTACCATCACTAAGGGGGTGAATAATCGACCAGCCCCCCGAGGCCAAGGGGGGAGAATTCCGGTCCTAGGCCCTGCCTGATTTCAAGCGTGTCTATACAGAGTACCGAGGCTCTGTGAACATGGCTCTGCTGGGGGCTCGATATGTTAGTTGGAGATGTGTATGGTACCCCTTCGGTGTCCCATCTGTGGGACCTCGGTTGACTTCTGGACACAATATATTGCTCTCTGTTTTCCCTTCTACTCCCCTCTATGGGGACTTCGGGGCCTAGACTCCTCCCTAAGGCCAGTTGTGATGGAAAATTTTCCCAGATGGGAATCCGGGGGACCGATAGATAATGCTCCCCCCCAAAAAAAGGAAGGAGGTCTGCGCACTGGATAGCATGCAGAGCGCACCAAAGCACTTTGTCAGTTCGTCCTCGCCTCACAGACCCCTGTTCGTCATCTGACCGATGAGGCTGTACACTCCACTACTGTGAGCTTCTCGGAGCCAAGTTTGGGCAGCTAGAGTGCAGTGTGCGTAGAGTATGCCTGATATGATTGCAAATTCACAGTTCCGATTTGGAATTTCAAGCAGTTCCAGCTGGGAATTCATGAGGAATTCCAACCAGGATCGTCAAGCAATTCCAAATTGGAATTTCTATTTCACACAGCATGCTGAACGCACACTGCACCCCAGCTCCCCACACTTGGCTCGAAAAGGCTCACAGCTCACAGCTATGCACTGCGAGGCCTCGAAGGTTAGGATGCCAACGAGTACTGAGTGCCAAAGCGCTTTTGTGTGATTTTCCAACCAAGTACGCAGAACCCCTGCGGCCTTATGTGGTTTGGATGTAAAAGGCATAAAATCAGGATTCCAAGTCGGAAATTTTCCATCACAATTGGCCTTACATCCATGGGAGGCTGCCCTCGGGGGTCAATGGAGGGCATATATGGCTCTCTTGTCCATACCCCGGATGGGACAAAAAGCGGTGTACATACCATAAACAATTTCAGGTGCTGCACTCAAGCCCCCAGCAGAGCCCGGTCAAAAAAACCTCTAAATAAAGTGCATCGCTCATTCTTATTAGGATCCGATGAGCTTCAAACAAACTGGCTCTGACTATGTGTAAGTTCGGACAAAGCGCGAGCATTGAATGATAATTACTCGCCATGAACCGTCTTTCGCCTGAGCAGCAACAAGCATGACAGCATTGTAAGCAAAAGTACACGGAAATCCCACACAAAGATCAGGTCGCAAAAGCATTCTATGGAATCTTGGCCAGCAATCGTACGTGCCATCAAGAATGATCACATTATTGATGAAAAAGCCCCTCGCTACGTAAGTACCGCCGAGACACACGAAAGCAGCTGCCAAACACCAAAAACGGTAAAGCAAAGCTAAATAGAGATATTTGAAGAATCAACACTTCCCCTCAGGTATGGTTGGTGTTGTTGATCTTGGCATTGCCTGCTGTGCCCAGTTGTTGGGTCACGGAAATCCTCTCTTATCAATGCTGCTTGGTTTTATATAGATCGTGCTTGATGTCATGTCGAGTATTCTATCTTGCCGGTTCGCGCGCGCTCGTCTGTGATGCTTTTCATTTTTGTGGAGGTTCGCCGTTTATTACCAGTTTCTTTCGTTCCTTCGGCTCTCGAACGGGAAGCATGTACGCAGCGCGCTCCAGGCACACCGAGCCCTGTGGCGTACTGCCAAGAGCTACCCGCGCTGGATCACCCGGCGCGGAGTGGTTCCGTTTTTCCTAGATTCGAAGGTTTGGGTTACACGGAAAGGCACGGTGATGTGTGAGCCGCTAGTGCAGGTCTTTTTTTGGGTGCTCAACAATGTTACGAACTCAAACTTTGAGCCTCCGACCACCTTGCTTCATTTAAAGTAAGAAGCACCACACGAGAAGCATATAGAAGTATACAGCTACGGGGGATGGCTTTGTTGTTGGAACAGCTTTCTTCTCTGGAGCGGTATTATCGAGAGACCTCAGCTGTGGATGACAAAATGCTGATTTCGGCGGTGGAGCGTCTCTTCGAGATGATATCCACCCATCCTTTTCAACGCTTTTTCCAAAACTCGTTGTGCCTCGCTACGGTAGCATTGGTTATGGGTCACTCCCTGTGCACAATAATTGATCAACATCTCTACTACACCGTCGATTCACAGAACGTGCTGTATATCGAACGAGAGCTTTTGACTTGGTAGGCTCAGTGAAAAGGCTGTAGAATACTTGCGTTTGACCATCACAAAAATAGTTCGCTCTAGCATTTTTCCTGCGTTTCGGGATCCTCATTACAAGCGGTTTCCAATAATTGGCCCTGAAAATTGATTCGACCATGTTGTGGAGATATCGTTCACGTTTCACGACGCATCCATTACATCACGGAGTCCCATTTCACATCTGAGGGACAAAGTGCGCCGAACTCGGGGTACATTGGTTCAATCCCAGAAAGAATGTAACTACCGTAGGTTGCATAAGATACCATACCCGTGTATTCTGTAGGGGGTGTGATGTCTAATGTCACCCGTGTGTGATAAAATGCACTCACAGAGCCCCACAAACAGGGGGTGTGATAACAATGGGGTGTGAGACCGTCGCCCGTGTGAAGCGCGCTTACAGGACCCGGCTTACGGGGTGTGTGATCACAAGGGCTTGGTGGTGCACGATGGTTCTCCACGGCGCGGTGTCGCTGCAGGGTTCCCAGCAGTAGCCGCGCTCAGGGTGTTGGTTGGCGGGAGAGCTGCCTTTTCGGGTGCGGGTGTGGGTGCTGAGGGAATCCCTGCAGTAGTTTCTGCTTCGCAGGTTTCAGCGGCACCTGCGGTGGCAGGAGCAGCCGGTGCTGTGGGAGTCTTAGCAGCGGTAGATTCTGTTGGGCGGGCCTCAGCAAAACGTGCGGTGTCATGCGCGACTGCTGAGGGCGTCGTCCCAGCAGCCACACGTTCCCCCGGGGCGGGTTGAAAGAACAGCGCTATGGAGCGTGGGGCCGCCACTGGAGTGGCCTTCGCGAGTAGGTTGTTGCTTGTGATCTCATGCCCTAACGTTGTCACACCGTGTGATAAGCGGGGGCTCCGTCGATAATATGCGGCCCAACTTGAGGGGTGTGGTATATTCTGTCACCGTGTGATGAAATGACACTTTGTTCGGGATCGAAAAAAAAAGCACACCCATGTAGTATTGTGTACATTTTCTGAGAGCGTGTGGCATCTAATAAATATGATATCATGTGCAACCTACGGTAGTGTCCTAGGCATTTGTTGGCGAATCCATGCCACTATAATACCTCATGAGAATCGGATTTTCGAAGGGAACGCGAACGAAAACCCTCTGCTTTTAGCTCATGGGTCTCTATGTTGTCCGGTGACTCCTCAAAGACCCGAGAAGTATGCTCAGTATTTCTTTTTACCTATATTTTTTGGCTATGGTGTGTGGGGATCACGGTTGTAGACACGCCTGAAGTCAGGCAGGGCCCAGGACCAGTGCCTTTTCTCCGTGGCCTCGGGGGGGGGCGTACTCTTATGTTTTGCATGTCTTAGCGGTTAGACTATTGACCACGCGTCCTCGAGAGGACGGAGCATTGTTCCCACAGGATCGATCACCGATGGCCAATCGTTCCTTCCTACTTTGCCAAAGGTGGCTCAAAAATGTCTTCCCTAGTCTGTCTATCCTAACGATATCCCTTCCCGCCTTTTCAACCCACCTCCTATGCCCCAGTACAGCTACCGTCCTTTCCTCTCTATTCCATGCCTCAAACATCTCCCTGTACGTTCCATCTATTTTTCCCAGCTCAGTCACGTACACTTCCCTCTCCTTCTTGTACAACGGACATTCCGCGACTACATGAACACGGTCTTCGCATTCGAAGCCGCAATCACATTTGAACTCGTCGTCTTCCTCGTCTACCGTCCTATGTCGTGGCCTCGGGGGGGCGGTTGATTCACCTCCTTGGTGTGGTAAAGCAGATTGTATGATTGCACACGAGTCTCTGTCTCTCCATCTCTCTCTCTTGCCAACATCCCAGCCAGGCTGATAGAAACCCCAATCTACCAAACCCTAGATATTCAGATATCCAAAGGCATCCTCCCACCATGAACCACTCCTAGCCAGGTGCGCGGCGTCCACACGGGCGTATATTCGTTGTGCAAAACCGTAAACCGAGAAGTATCGCGGGCCAAAATGGGTACTTGACCAAAAAATACCACTGCTGTGTTTCCTACAACGGTCACACAATAGGCAACATACACAAGAGGCTAGCTTTTTATCTTGGCTGTTGCTTCAGTCAGTGGAGAAGGATATCGCCTAAAAACCAAAGATTTGGGGCAACGCGTTGCTCAAACAGATGTCTATTGCTCTAAGAAGTATCCCATCTTTTTTTTCTGTGTCTCCTAGCGCCTCGCCTTCTCTAATAAATGGTAACAAGGGGCGACACGATATACACAGCTATGGGGAGATGGCTTTACTCTTGCTGTTGCTTCGGTTTGTGGAAATAAATCACCAGAAAACCAAACGGCGGCAGGTACGTGGCGCCTCGTTGATGTCGAAACACTCTAGATAGGACATCGCTTTGGGGGCGAAACTGAGCTAACCTGTTCAGACCAACACCCACTCTTCCATCGAGAGACATGCATGGATCTAGCTGACACTGGCAGATACCACACGCTAACACCAGGATAGAACCAGCAAGCAGTCTGGTCTGCTGTGTGTTTGAAGTTTCGCAACATCAAATTCACACTGTGAGTGTCGATAACGAGCCTATAGCAGCATTTACAACCCGTACAACCGCATTTCGAACGAGTACCTACACCCAAGGGTCGTTGCATGCTTCTTTATCGTCTGCTCGCCCATTCTCTCACCAGACCTCTTCATGCAACGTGATGATAGTGCTCTGGGTCTCTGCATCTGGGATGAAGAAGCCGGGAGGATGGAAGCAGAAATTGTGGAAGGGAGACAAGTTGGAGCTGCTGCTGTTTGGGATTCCAAGGGACGTGACGAGGATAGAGTTCAAGAACTGTTGTGATAGGGAGGGACTGCACTGCCTAGGAAGGGGACAAGTAGGCAGAGAACATGAACACTTCCGGGTGAAATTGACCAAGGGAGACAGCCAAGAGTGCTTGGGGGTTGACATCGAGAAGCTGTCGAACTACGTGAGGAAGTTTGGATGGAGGGTTAGCATCGCGAACATGATAGAAACAGAGAAGGTAAGGAGACAAGAGGCGAGGGCGACGGAGGCGAAAAAAAGGACCGAGCGGGGAAGGTGAGCAGGCAAGTCAAAACAAGTCCGAGAAGAAGCGGAAGGCGAGCGATAGAGTGCGCAAAATCTCCAATAGGGAAAAGCACAAGCTGAGAGTCGGGTCGTGGAACGTGTGTGGGTTCGCAAGGAGTGAGCGCAAGCGGTTGGAAATATTGGACCAAGTAGAACAAGGCGATCTAGATGAAGTGGGGATCCAAGAGACGTGGGAATTGAAGGATTGGAACGTGGTAAGCAAACTAGGGAACTACCGGTGGGTAGGGAAGGCAAGAAAAGGCTTAGACCCGAAGAAAAAGGGGTAGGGGGGAGTCGGATTCCTGGTCAAGGAACACTTGTTTGACGTGGTGGAAGTAGTGGTGAAAACGGAGTTCGAGGAAAGCCTATGGAGTAAGATGCCTGGGGAGCGGGGTGAGACAGATTTGTTTCTAGGGAATGTGTACGTCCCACCGTCGTCGAAGAAAGTCGCAAGCAAGGCGCAGGAGAACTTTGGACAAATTGGGGAAGATGTCCAGAGCTTCAGTAGGAGGGAGAAGTTGTCATGGTGGGCGATTTGAACTCCAGAGTAAGGAAAGCTTCAAATAGAGGACAGACGATATATATAGGTTCGACTGACCACTTCCTCATATGGGTAAACATCGATCGATCCAGAAAGATGGAAAGTAAGAGACAGAGGAAAGTGTTCCGGTGGAAAGCAGAGCGTTTGGGAGACGAGGGGACATGGGATGAATTCCAGAAGGGACTGGCTGGTAGTTTAGAATCCTTCGGGAAACTGCTGAGAAGCGTCGAAGACGAACAGGTAGACGTACAAGCAGCACGGGACAGGGTGATTGATGGGTGCGAGTCCATCGTGAACGCAACGGCAGAAAAGGAGTGGGAAGGAAGGTGGTACGATATGGGGTATCGGTTAAGTGGTGGGATGACGAGCTGAAAGAAGAAATGGGGGAACGTAAAGAAGTCTAAGCAGTGCGTGAGTGATGCGTCTGAGGAGAGTTGGGAAAAGTACAGGGCCAAGGAAAAACAGTCAACCTGAATCCTTGAGAATTATTCACAAGAGAGCCATATCCTTTGCGTTCACCCCCTAGAGTAGCCTCTCAAGGGTGTGAGGGCAAAGCTAGGTCCCTTAGCCCCTATAGAACGGGGTAGAATGAAAGACAAGAGAAGAGAGCATATCATGTTCAGCCGTCATCAGAGGCCTACGGGATGGGACAAGAAGGGGGTAACATTAACATCTCCACCAACCATGTTTAGGCTCCCAGCAGAGCCCCGTCCATTCTTACAAGTTCGATCCGGACGCTTGCGTGTATTCCGTAGTTGGAAGTAATAAACAACGGCCCAGCGCCTTGACCAGCCGGAAGCTGTGTTGGGCCAGTTCGATTACACCACTAGGCAGTTTCGGGTGAGGGAAAATGCTGGGGACACATTCTTTCAAGGTCGTTTTCTGTGCCGTCGGTAAGTATTCATGCTGCCGCGGTTTACGCCCCCAGCGAATCTGATTCCGCTATGGGGTCGAAGCGAGTCGTACGTGATACACAACAAGCATCGCAGCGTTAACCTCGATGGAGTTAGGGACAGGCACTGTGGATGAGTTGTTGTTGTTCCGCGTGGGAATTAACCAACGTGACAAACTTTGAATTCCAGATCAAGCGGGTGCTGTGAAGGTGCGACGTATTTTTCTGTGCACGCATGAATGAAGCTGGCCATCGTGGCTCCATCGCTACCTTGCAGCGGTTGTCCGTGTGTTGTTGTTGATTTCGGACGCAAGGGAGTGCGTTACCGGTTTCGTCAAGCAGTGCCTGCATTATGTGGATTCCACTGCGGGGGAAAAGGTGCCGTAACCGCTCGGAGAGACCGTCCACGGCACACGCCCTGGAGAAGTTGTTCATTTCGACTATCTCTAGTTGGGAGCGAGTGCCCCGGTGGAAGAAGATGGCTTGGACGAGGAGGACGGGTTCAATCGTACCTTTTGGTCATCGTGGACGACGTGTCAAACTGGGTTTGGCTGGAGCCCACAGCGGCATGCACAGCGCGGCCTGACTGCGCAGCATATCCTGACGAGGTGCAAAATCTTGGGTGTGCCGGAGGTTTTGGTGAGTGATACCGCGTCCGATTTCAATAAGTACATGATGGCTGCCCTTGATTGCGACTGCACTCGGTGTTGAGCGGAATTTTCAATCGCCAACTCTCCCTGATCTCTCGGTACGTGCGAGCGCATGGTGCGTGAGTTGGTTCGTACGGTCAAGGTCATGATTCAGGAAGAGGGGGGTGGTACTCGTGACTGGATCGATCTGGTTCCAGCTGTGCAATGTACCTTGAAAACCCCTTTTTGCGAACGATACGGTTCGACCTCGCGCCACGTCATGCTTGGTAGAGCGGCGCGCACCGCATTTTCAACTTTGGCGTCGTCCACAGGCGTCGAATGGAAGGTGAAGTCACGGGAAGGCTCTGCGGGTAAAGGTGCAGCGTGTCGTCGAGGTCAAACGTCAACTGCACAAGGAAGTTCTGGACAAGGTGTAGGCGAGTCGGAGTAAGCACCAAGCATCTTGCGCGTTTCGGGAATCGCCCTGACTTCACGGTGGGGGGCTACGAGTTGGGAAAGCGCGGTCGCCGGCGTGAACTGGACGGAGCCGTGGAGGATTGTCGCCACCGAAAGACCGCATGTGTACGGAGTTCAGAAAATCGTGTCGGATGACGTTCGGGATGTTCATATCGCGCGCTTGCGGTTCTACGCCGATACCGCTCTCGAAATCACGGCCGAGTTAAAGGAGGTTTTTCAGCATGCTTTCACGCAGGGGGAGTTGAAAATCGAGGTGATCGTGGACATTTCAGTAACGGAAGATGGGCTTGGCTTTGATGCGGAGGTGATATGGGTTGCTCTCGACAAGGAAAAGAACGCCTGGGAAGAGCTCTCAAAGATCTGGGATGCCGCGCCGCAGTTTAGGGAATCCAAGCTGCGGCGGCTGGGTCTGCCGAAAGAGGTTCGGGCTCGATGAAAGCAGCAATACGGCATGGCCTTGTGATTTATCCGTCTACGTTGAACGAGGGCCGTCTTGTTTGCGTATTGATGGCACTTCGTCGCTGACATCCTTCGCAACTGTGCTTGATTTGTTTGGGTCGAATAGAAATTTGGCAGTGGTTATGGCATGCCTGACTCTTGTATGGGTTTGCAGGTCACCGTCGGCCGCATTGCCTAGTGTTGGGGGGTGCCTCGGCTGGTCCGGTGGTTGCATGTAGTTGATTGAGTCGACCTACATGACGGCCGCCTTCTGAATTGTGGTGGTGGTATTCCTTCTCGGACTACGTACGTTTTGAGTTTCTCGACAATTGCCTATTCGACGATTCTGCGGATCGAGGCAACATGTAAGTTTCCTTAGATATTTTAACTCCACCCCGGAACTGCCTTCTAACCGCTTTCAGCGTTGCTTCGTGGTTTGTTGTTCCTCTCATAGTTTTCCCCGCTTGTAGCAAACCTGGGTTCTTCCTACCTATCGTGACTCCCAGCATCCCAGCAGGCCCCGGTCTACAGGGAGGGCGCGCCTGAGGTATCAGCCGAGGGCATGTGGCTCTTCGGTCGATCTTCCGGACAACAAACGCCGAAAACTGTTTCTCCCTCGACACGCTGAGCATGAGATTTTGCATGGAGTCGTAACAGGTCGATCCCTTTTAAACAAATATTCAATGCACAGCAATCGCTTGTAGTAGTTTGCTGCCGTCTGATATGGGCTTTCGTAGATTTTGTCCTGAGGCCATGCTTGATTTCAGTCGTGTCTGTAGTCATTGATCACTCAGGCTGACCGACCAGGGTCAGTCAGGGTCGAAAACATTTTTTCGGGATGGCAGCAGTGTAAGCTACTCCTCCGCGTTTTTCCCGCTTCGCTCAGTGCGAGGCCAGGCAAAGGGAGCTGGTGTCCTGATCTCCCTCAAAGGTGCTATCATGACCACCTTCCCGGGCATCGTGCAGCCTAATGGCCCAGAAACGCTCCACTGGTGGCAAAGGGGGCGGATGGGGAAGAGAAAGGTTCTGCTGGAGGGACTGCTGACATCCAGAGTGGGCTTACTTACCCAGTGGGTGTTGGGGTATGGGCCCAAACTTCCCGAGTGTGGACGTAATTTTTCGAGAGCTTTGTTCTTCTGATCCTTTGCGCAATACTGCGAGTACGAGCGGAGCATGGGTCTCTGCAACAATGGGTACTCCATAAAACGCCTTCTGAAACTGTCTCTCAACTGCGGCGCCACTCTACCGGAAATGTTTGTCGCGCACCTACTTCGATGGCGCACCAAACTTGATGAAGATGACCTATACACGCGAGGCCCTCCCTGGCTATGGACGGACGATACAATTGAGTCCTCGATTGCGTCCGCCGCGGTGTGTCGTATGGTAGCCATGGAGAGTGAGACGACTGCTGTACATTGGACCGACGCTGTCCAAAGCCGACTCGGCAGTACTTTGAAAACCGGAGTGCCTAACGTATTTTCGTGACTCTACTAACAGTGCGTTCAAGAAGGGCCCGGCCGCTGTCCCCACCAAAGCAAATGTGGCAGGTCTCCCTGCGCCCCAGTTTTAGTTCAAGGTGGAAAGCAACTTCGACATGCAAGGTAGCTGGAAGGATCACCTTGAGCTAATCTTTGAGATCGTTTGTGATTTTGCGGTAGAGCGGCAAACGGTTAAGTTGGCAGATAGGCAGCATAGGCAATCGCGTTGCGACGTTCAGGCTCGTACAAAAACGTCTCAGCAACAGACATGGGCGAAAGCAAAAGCGCCTGATGGAGCTGGCGGTGCAGGTGCGTCTTCGTCTTTCGAGCTTGTCACGTGTTTCAGGTGCACAAAGCCAGGCCACGGCCCGCAGAACTATCCGTTGCAGTGGTTCCTCGCCAAAGTCTCCACTCAGCACGCTGAGCAGGGTGGGGAATTTCGCGTCGTCGGCGCGCCCGTGGACACCACCCGCGGCAGCAGCAGCAACAGCAGGAACAGCAACAGCAGCAGCAGCAACCTCAGCAGCAGCAACAGCACCGTACGCAGGGGCACGCGCACCAGCATCAGTGCCCATATAGTCAACAAGCAGCCTTCGTGAGATGGGGGACGTGGCTCCCAGGGGGCATCGCCTACCAAATTCCACCAACGCCATATCAGTTGTTGGGCTGTTTTTGCCGGAGAATCCCTGAGCGAGGCAGCGACGCCGTCTTTTTTACCGCCGGACGCTTCTCCGTCAGCTGTCACTGCCCCCGCATCCTTTCCAGCACCAACTAAGCATATGGGGGTGCAACCCGCCCCTGAGGGCCCATTCGTGACGGCTTTGAGTGGAGTTCAATCCGGACGTACGTATGGTTTAATTCTGAAGCTATCGCGTAGATTTGCAGGACAAATGGTGCCGAGTGAGCTTGTCGGTGCTTGGTGCTGCGGATATGACTGCCATAGTTTAGATGCTGGATTTTGGCTCGAGTCTCACCATATCAGCAGTCATCGCGAGTACGCTGAAAGCTGCTTTTCCTGATGCACAGGTCGGCAGGTGTGGAACCCTCGTCCAATGGAGGGGGTTTTTTGTGCTGTGAGAAGACCTCGTGTTAGTTGGCTGATATACCGCACGGCTCTTCATCTTGCAGGACTGACCTCGACGAGGCAGCCACATGTTCATTGTTGAAGTCACGCCGCATTCCTTTTCATATTCGTCAAACATGAAGTGACACTTATCCCTCACAGAATCAATCATATTCGACTTGTAAACTGCCGCGTAGTTCTCTTGTTGACTTAATTCCTGCTATCCCTTCTTCCCCTCGCTGACTCGGCAAGGTTTTGTTTAGGCATGGCCCACAGCGAGCAGGGCTAGACTCACCCTTAAGGGACCAGCACCTTCTTGCTGCGGCGCACCCGCCGCGAGGCGTGCGTAGTGGTGGAGTTGGGTCGGCACTGGTGCGCCGGATACAATGGTGCACATGCGCGGACCTCCACGACCGTCGATGTAGGCAGCAATGCCTACCTCATCTTTGTGCGAGGAGGCAGACGTCATCAGAAAGGTGGACGGGCACTATGTACACGACCCTAGGTTTGCTAGAGGGAGCTGTACCGTCTCAGTTGCCTGGTTTTGCCATCAAAGGAGGAGGGGACAGGTGGTCACGAGCTGATTGGGCTGGTTTACCCTCCGGCGCGAGAATATTCAGACCAAGAACCCTAAGTGCAACGAGGGAGAAAGCGAGGAACCGACTGGGATGGACAGCAACGAGAGCGTGCACGGACGGAGCGGGTCGAGTTTGGTCTTGCTAGGACTGGCCACAGCGGCACCGGAGAAGCGGCACCGGAGCATGCGGACGGCATCGAAACGTGGCGCACGGACTTAAATTGTGTGAATCATTTTCCGTTTTTTTCCTGAATATATGTGGTGGATGTTGGGTGTGTGTGATGACGTCACTGATTTTGTAGAGACGCGGCAGAGATGGCGCGGATGACCCGGGTGCCTTGATTGTGTATCTGCATCGTGGAAGACCCCTTCAATGTGGAACGATTCCTAGTCAGTGTCGATGTTTACACTGCTGTGCCTAACACAGATGATCTGGATAGGTTCGGGTGATTGTCAATTGCAATGATGGCTTTGGTTGGGTGTTCTTCATTGTATGTCCATGGACTCGTTCTGACAGCACTTCAGACAGCAGCTGCATGCCCCGAGGTTGTACCTTGCCTACCATGGTGTTATTATACAGGCAGCACTCCAGACAGCAGTACACTGTAGTCGACAAACATTCACCTGGTAACGTGTGGGACACGGCGAGGTGATGCTGCTGCTTTAGTCGAATTGTAGTGTGTGGTCGTGTAGTTCAGTTGTGGGCACGCAAACGTGCTAGAGGTATGGCAGGTGTATACCTCCTCGGGCTTGCTGTGGACCCTTTCCTTGCTGATGTAACTGTGCGCGTGTTCTTTTGATCTTCTGATGGCTCTAGCATTTTTGTGACCATGGACCGAGTCTTTACACTAGATGTTGGGATTAGAAACTGACACGAGTTTCATGTCAAGACCCCAAACAACAACAACGTATTCCACAGCACCCTCGAAGACAACGTAGTACTTCAAAGTAGATCCCTATCGTAGATTGAAAACAACTCAATCGACGCTGACATTGCGTCATGCCATTGTTCTCTCTTTCGCTGTGAATGATAGCGGCCTCAGTCTCCGAAAATGATAAGACCATGATAACATTCTCGTTCTTAAAATTATGATGTATACTCACTAACGAACCAGACTCTAAGCCGATGCCACATTCCGACTGCAACTTAGCACGCACGCCTTGGTCCAGACCCATCTTACGCAACTTCAACCTTACGGATTGCGAAGCATCTTCCCATATCTTTTTTCACGGATCCCATGTACTTTTATCGCGCTCGAATATGACCCATTCTATCTTGCTTGCATTTCACCGTCCTGATTTGGATTTTCACCAATGCCTACAAAAGCAGACACCGCGAACCCGCCCTGTGTTCGCATGTTTAAAAAGCATGCTTCAACCTGCAAGTGACTTGAAACTCGCTATCCAAATAATACCTTAGTTGAGCTACATGCACGTCGAGTACGTTTCCTGAAACGATATTTTGCACTCGGTATACATGCAAACTCTTCGCCTCAACCACTTTCCATGGACCGGTCCACGTCATCATGAGGTTCGACGTCGAACCCGGTCTTCGCACCCGCGCGCTGAGTACGAAATCACCAATCGCAACATTAGGTAGCTCGCGTCGACTAGCATGCCCCCGTTGTTTTTCACGATTCTGTTTTGACCATTTCCTGCACCTGTTTATGCATTTCCTATTGAATAGCTACTACGTCAATCGCCTATTGTTTAAGTCTTCAATCATCTAGCACGTCAATTTTCCAGTCTTTTTCAGTCGCAGACGCCAGCGGAGAAAAAATAGTTCGCGGTTCGTTGCCAAGAATGACATGATACGTTGTGCTCGCGTAGCGTTGACGATAAGCGGTATTCAATACCCACTATACAGCCTGGACCAAATTTACCCACTGGCGCAAGTCGCGTCTTTCTCCCTGCGAAATTCTTTCATCATACGTTGTACAGTTTCGTTACTCTGTGGCACCTTCGGAGCTTGTTCGAGTTTATTCATGATTTGATTCTTAAAAGTGCGATGCGGCATCGCCGACCCACCCACATGTATGGAAGACACAAAGTCTTTTCGCAATTTAGCAAATCCTGGCTGTTGGGAAAGCCGTGCATGATGCTGTTGTTCCAACCACACGACGTTGCCAAGATGTTCCATAACCACCAACATATATTTGAATCCAACTCTTTTTTTTTATCCAAGCCTTCGATATTCAACGCCCCACTTTGGCTAACATACAGATAATCAAGTTGAATTTCTTCGCCCGACCTTGTACCATGCACTGTTTCTCCAAGCGGCCTTACAATCGTTTCACCTGCGCCTCGCATATTGCAGTTCTTCGGCATCTTCAGGGATCAACGTGACATCTCACCCCTTCACCTTGATTCGAAAAATTCCTTCACCGTCCTTCACGGCCTTTCCATGCGGCGCCATGGGAAACCTCCGCTCCATGCGCTTTAGTTTGGACTTGCTCGACAAAATAACCTCTTATGACGGCATCGTGTCGTCAGCTTCGCTGGGCGCAAACACAGCCACAGTCATAACATTCAATACGGGAACGTTGACCCACCTCAACAGAAAGGTTCGCCGGACATGAGCAAAATAGAATATTTGATTGAGCCAACACCATCTTCTACTGCTCCAGACGCTACGCAGTAGTAGTCTTAGGGGACGACGACACGCGCGCATCAGGGGAAAACATGTATGGGAGGTTGCGGTGATCTTTGATACACTAACACCGCACCATGGCAGGTAGTCCACCCGCTTGAACGTGCTGACGATGGCGTAACCTTCTTTGTCAATAGGCGCCCACCTCATCTGAAAGTCCTTGACCGTACCGCTGAGGAAGGCAAACGGCTCGTGCGTCATATGTTCCACGGAAACTCCGCGCTCCAGCTCTTCCTGCGGCACCTGCGTCGAGAAACGAACCCAATGCTCTTCAGACGCATCGGGAAACATCTCAGAACATCAAGATCATCCTTCGGATGTGACAACGCCACCGCCTGTGCAGCCACATCCTGTGACGATGTCCACCCCTCAACCATACCGGCAGTCCACGCCTCGCTTGTAATCGCACGATTCGATGCAATCCTCTCCGTCCGACGTGGTGCCGACGTCATGTACTCCTCGAGCAAGCGTCGGAGAGCTTCCACCACCTCCTCCAGCTGCGGCAACGATGTTCGCAACCAGTAAATCGCTTGCAAAAGCTGCATGTAGATAAGCCTGAAAGCACGCAGGGCTTAGGACCAGAATCCTCCCCCCGTGGCCTCGACTGGTCGATTCATCTCTTTGGTGATGGTAAACAGAGTGTACTAGATCAGGAGGTGGAATATTTTTTTGTGGTGGTTGCACAAATGTACCTGCAGTAGGCTCGTGCGTCTGCTACAGAAGAACGGGGGGCGGTCCATCATCACCAGCTAGAGAGGGGGTGGTATCCATCATCATTCGCTAGAGGGGGGGTGGTGTCCATCATCAGCTAGCGAGAGGGGTGGTATCCATCGTCAGCCGTGAGGGGGGGATGCTATCATCAGAGGGGGGAGAGTGTCATCCATCGTCATCAGCTAGAGAAAAAAAAACATACGTTGAAAAATTACCCGGCTTGTGCTGCTGCTGCTGCTGCTGATTGTTTGAACAGGACGCTTCCGCCACCGCTTTAGATAACAGCAACAGCAGCAGCAGCAGAGGCGACACACCTTCTCGCCCACAATGAGTGTAGAGAGGTGCACAGGACAGCAGTGGCACTACATCGTCTAGGAACGAGCGTGATGTTTTACTGGTCCCGTGCTGTGATGTATGTGTGCCTCTCTCCAGAGCAGAGTCAGAGGCCGCTCCCTCCCGCCGCGTCGCAACACAAAAACAACCAACCGATGGACCCACAGAGACCCAATCAATATCTCTCCTCTCGCTTCCTCCGCCGAAAGCTAGCAGCAGCAGTAGTATAGGGCACACCCTGCTCCCGTCCCGCTCTCGCTGTGTGGTGTGTGCAACACACGCTGGTTGGTGGGACTCCCTCTCTCTCCAGAGAAAAAAAGGCGACAAAAAGGCCGGCAGCGTTGAACAACAACAATAAACAACGGAGACAACAGCAACAAGATCATCAGCGATGAATGAACCCCAGACCAACCAAACGTTCCCCGCTTCCTCCGCCGTCGCCAACAGCAGTATGTGTGTGTGTCCCGCCCCCCTTGTTCATGTTCCCTGTCTCTGTGTAGTGCGTGTCTTGTCAGTTGCAGCAGCAATGTGCGCAGCACGGCAGTGCGTCGTGGTTTCTTGCGTGCGTGTAGTTTGTTGCCCAGAGAAAAACAAAAATGACGACGCCTCCCGGGGATGCGTCCATGTGACATATATGTTTGCACAAACGGTGTGCTATCTCGAGACACCGACCACGGATTGCAAAGGTAGCGGTTGGGACAGCTCGGGCAAAATATTACATGTTGTGCGCAAGTTTTAGTTTGCAATTTGGTGCCGAGATGGTGAAATGGGCTCGAGTCTGCTGGGTATTTAGGGCGCGCAGACAGACACCAGACAGCCATGGCTAAATTTTCACGCCCCTGTGCATGAAAATTATTCTTTTTCTCGTGCGCACATACTCCACCCTCGATCCCTCTAAACAGCTTTTTTTTTTGCAAAACAAAACAAAAAGCGCACCCCTAACGGGCCACACTTTAAAAAAAAAAAACTATTATCATTTGACACGAATCTCTCGCTCACTCTACCTATCCATTATTCTCTCGTTCCCACTAGCATGCCAACCAGACAGAAAGAAACCCTATCATATTTTAGACATGCAGATATTCGATTGGTGGTTTCCCACCGTGAACTACTGCTACCCAAGTCCGCTGCGTCCCCAATACTCCCAAAGCTTACGACTACCGGAGTAGACAAGAATTAGCTTAATACCAGATAGTAGGGTACCTGGCCATGCTCAACAAAAACGACAGCGGTGTTTGTGAATGATAAACACCCATACACGGCGATACCATGCCGGATCGATGCCACGAGTCAGCGCACGGATTGACCTCCCATACATAGCGTCGAATGCCCGCATACAATAGTGAAAGGCACGCGACGCTACAAATGACTACAACACGCAAATGACCATGAAACCAGTTTGGCTCAGACCGCACGCTCGTACAAGAAAAAAACATACCGAGTAGCTGGACAACCGGTATGTTACAAACAACTTGAAATGGGCATGTTTGCTACAAGCGGGGAAAACGATGAGAGAAACAACAAACCACGAAGCAACGCTGAAAGCGGTTAGAAGGCAGTTCCGGGGTGGAGTTAAAATATCTAAGGAAACTTACATGTTGCCTCGATCCGCAGAATCGTCGAATAGGCAATTGTCGAGAAACTCAAAACGTACGTAGTCCGAGAAGGAATACCACCACCACAATTCAGAAGGCGGCCGTCATGTAGGTCGACTCAATCAACTACATGCAACCACCGGACCAGCCGAGGCACCCCCCAACACTAGGCAATGCGGCCGACGGTGACCTGCAAACCCATACAAGAGTCAGGCATGCCATAACCACTGCCAAATTTCTATTCGACCCAAACAAATCAAGCACAGTTGCGAAGGATGTCAGCGACGAAGTGCCATCAATACGCAAACAAGACGGCCCTCGTTCAACGTAGACGGATAAATCACAAGGCCATGCCGTATTGCTGCTTTCATCGAGCCCGAACCTCTTTCGGCAGACCCAGCCGCCGCAGCTTGGATTCCCTAAACTGCGGCGCGGCATCCCAGATCTTTGAGAGCTCTTCCCAGGCGTTCTTTTCCTTGTCGAGAGCAACCCATATCACCTCCGCATCAAAGCCAAGCCCATCTTCCGTTACTGAAATGTCCACGATCACCTCGATTTTCAACTCCCCCTGCGTGAAAGCATGCTGAAAAACCTCCTTTAACTCGGCCGTGATTTCGAGAGCGGTATCGGCGTAGAACCGCAAGCGCGCGATATGAACATCCCGAACGTCATCCGACACGATTTTCTGAACTCCGTACACATGCGGTCTTTCGGTGGCGACAATCCTCCACGGCTCCGTCCAGTTCACGCCGGCGACCGCGCTTTCCCAACTCGTAGCCCCCCACCGTGAAGTCAGGGCGATTCCCGAAACGCGCAAGATGCTTGGTGCTTACTCCGACTCGCCTACACCTTGTCCAGAACTTCCTTGTGCAGTTGACGTTTGACCTCGACGACACGCTGCACCTTTACCCGCAGAGCCTTCCCGTGACTTCACCTTCCATTCGACGCCTGTGGACGACGCCAAAGTTGAAAATGCGGTGCGCGCCGCTCTACCAAGCATGACGTGGCGCGAGGTCGAACCGTATCGTTCGCAAAAAGGGGTTTTCAAGGTACATTGCACAGCTGGAACCAGATCGATCCAGTCACGAGTACCACCCCCCTCTTCCTGAATCATGACCTTGACCGTACGAACCAACTCACGCACCATGCGCTCGCACGTACCGAGAGATCAGGGAGAGTTGGCGATTGAAAATTCCGCTCAACACCGAGTGCAGTCGCAATCAAGGGCAGCCATCATGTACTTATTGAAATCGGACGCGGTATCACTCACCAAAACCTCCGGCACACCCAAGATTTTGCACCTCGTCAGGATATGCTGCGCAGTCAGGCCGCGCTGTGCATGCCGCTGTGGGCTCCAGCCAAACCCAGTTTGACACGTCGTCCACGATGACCAAAAGGTACGATTGAACCCGTCCTCCTCGTCCAAGCCATCTTCTTCCACCGGGGCACTCGCTCCCAACTAGAGATAGTCGAAATGAACAACTTCTCCAGGGCGTGTGCCGTGGACGGTCTCTCCGAGCGGTTACGGCACCTTTTCCCCCGCAGTGGAATCCACATAATGCAGGCACTGCTTGACGAAACCGGTGACGCACTCCCTTGCGTCCGAAATCAACAACAACACACGGACAACCGCTGCAAGGTAGCGATGGAGCCACGATGGCCAGCTTCATTCATGCGTGCACAGAAAAATACGTCGCACCTTCACAGCACCCGCTTGATCTGGAATTCAAAGTTTGTCACGTTGGTTAATTCCCACGCGGAACAACAACAACTCATCCACAGTGCCTGTCCCTAACTCCATCGAGGTTAACGCTGCGATGCTTGTTGTGTATCACGTACGACTCGCTTCGACCCCATAGCGGAATCAGATTCGCTGGGGGCGTAAACCGCGGCAGCATGAATACTTACCGACGGCACAGAAAACGACCTTGAAAGAATGTGTCCCCAGCATTTTCCCTCACCCGAAACTGCCTAGTGGTGTAATCGAACTGGCCCAACACAGCTTCCGGCTGGTCAAGGCGCTGGGCCGTTGTTTATTACTTCCAACTACGGAATACACGCAAGCGTCCGGATCGAACTTGTAAGAATGGACGGGGCTCTGCTGGGAGCCTAAACATGGTTGGTGGAGATGTTAATGTTACCCCCTTCTTGTCCCATCCCGTAGGCCTCTGATGACGGCTGAACATGATATGCTCTCTTCTCTTGTCTTTCATTCTACCCCGTTCTATAGGGGCTAAGGGACCTAGCTTTGCCCTCACACCCTTGAGAGGCTACTCTAGGGGGTGAACGCAAAGGATATGGCTCTCTTGTGAATAATTCTCAAGGATTCAGGTTGACTGTTTTTCCTTGGCCCTGTACTTTTCCCAACTCTCCTCAGACGCATCACTCACGCACTGCTTAGACTTCTTTACGTTCCCCCATTTCTTCTTTCAGCTCGTCATCCCACCACTTAACCGATACCCCATATCGTACCACCTTCCTTCCCACTCCTGTTCTGCCGTTGCGTTCACGATGGACTCGCACCCATCAATCACCCTGTCCCGTGCTGCTTGTACGTCTACCTGTTCGTCTTCGACGCTTCTCAGCAGTTTCCCGAAGGATTCTAAACTACCAGCCAGTCCCTTCTGGAATTCATCCCATGTCCCCTCGTCTCCCAAACGCTCTGCTTTCCACCGGAACACTTTCCTCTGTCTCTTACTTTCCATCTTTCTGGATCGATCGATGTTTACCCATATGAGGAAGTGGTCAGTCGAACCTATATATATCGTCTGTCCTCTATTTGAAGCTTTCCTTACTCTGGAGTTCAAATCGCCCACCATGACAACTTCTCCCTCCTACTGAAGCTCTGGACATCTTCCCCAATTTGTCCAAAGTTCTCCTGCGCCTTGCTTGCGACTTTCTTCGACGACGGTGGGACGTACACATTCCCTAGAAACAAATCTGTCTCACCCCGCTCCCCAGGCATCTTACTCCATAGGCTTTCCTCGAACTCCGTTTTCACCACTACTTCCACCACGTCAAACAAGTGTTCCTTGACCAGGAATCCGACTCCCCCCT
>CACKRE030005026.1:92867-122403 GCA_902602495.3 Ectocarpus sp. CCAP 1310/34 | reverse complement strand
CTGCTAAGGTTGTTCGGCATCTTGGGCTTACTTCCTCGGATGACAGCTGCATATGACTTAATTTACTTTCTGGTGCTTTCACTTTCTAAGACAGTTGTAAGCACTGTGTAACTGCCTCGAGGGTGCGTGACCATTTTAACACAACGTGGTGCGATCATCCCCCTTGCGAGGAGTAAGGGTACTCGACCCCGCACAACATTATCTACTCGACCACCATTATGGTTACCGCCNGGTAGCAACCCTGCTGTGTCTGCCGATAGAGCTACATCGCACCGTGTACCGGCACCCAAAAAAATAACTGTGTCTTCATTCAGAAAGTGTCCAACGACAAAAAGTTCGCACACCACACAAAATTTTGACCAAAATAATAGCTCGCCCACCTCCTGTGCTGACGCGAGCATCCTTCGCACTGGTCTTCTCCAGAGTGGTCTTCACCGTTATCTCGTGCTGGACTGACGTCTAATTCACGTTGCCGAGTTCCTCGAAAACCTCCGTCTCCACAGACGCCGGCTGCTCGGAAGTCAGATCCTTTCCTTTGATGGGGCTCTCGTCAGGTACCGGCGGGTGGTGCCGAGCTTAGAACTCACCGGCGCGCTTTACGAGAGCCTCGCACACCTTTATCACCGTCGCCCACGCTTTACCCTCGTACCCCTTCGGCAGTTTCCGGCCCACGCTGGTACGCCGGCGGATGCTAAACCCATTCCGGCGGAACCGTTGGTACCAGGAGTTAAATTTGACCGTTGAAAGCCAGCGCCTCCTCCGGTTTCGCGTTCGCCGGCTTCCCGCCAAGGGCGTCAGGCATCAGCTTGAGCAGGTTGCTGATCACCTCCCGATTACTACAACCGCGGTGCTGCTTGCGCTGCTCGTTGATGAAGTCCAGAAGGGCTTGTTCGGCGTCGACTGTCGAAGCTTTCCCTCCACTGTGAACCTGCTTGGCTTTCGAAAGCTTGGGGTTAATGCTGACCTTCTCCCTGAGCTGCTGCTCCTGCTTCAGCCACTCGATGGTACGCTTCCGAGGCACCTGGAGAACTTTGGCCGCGCCGTTGTTTCCCTTCGGTTGACCGTCGCACGGGCAGATCCCCCGTGGTTAGGCCGCCGCGTTCAGTTTGGACCAGATGGGGTAGCTCCCTCTCCCTCCCACTGCTCCTGACCACTGGATCGGGAAGTTGGGCTACGGGTACGCGCGTTTGCCGTTGCTTCTTTTGACGGGGTCATTGGCGGCTAGCATCTCATCGATAGCCTCGCCGCTTGCCTTCGGCTCCACAGCGGCAGCTCCCTGATCCGCAGAGGAAGGACCGCCAGCACTCGCCTGTGAGGCCTGTGAGGCCTGTGAGGCGTCGGCAGGTCCCGCGCTTGCACCCTCCGACATCGTAGCCGCGCGTTGCGTGTGGTCGAGCCCGCAGCACCGTCCCGGGCATTTTCCCGATTTTCCGACGGTATTTCTCCGCCACGGAACTGTTGTGGTGGCAGTTCCCCGAGACTCGTTTGTGGGTGCAGCTACAAGCTTGTCTGTCGGTTGTGTTGTGATCGTGTTGCAGCAACACCATACACGCAAAGTGCTGCTATCCCCTGTGGTTTTCAATGTTAGGATCGCACATATCAGGGTCTTGCCACAGGCGTGTGCGTTCGAAAGTCGCCGTACCAGCCGCTCTGGAATAAAACGGTACCACACATATCAGGGTCTTGGCACAGGAGTGTGTGTTGTTTCTTAGAACCAAAATATTTACTGCATTTCCGCACAGGTATCGCGAACTTGGCACATATCGGGGTCTTCGCACACCTGTGCGAGAAAAATATGAAGTTCGAAACATTTGAAAAAGCGACCGCACATTGTGTGTGTTGTGTGTGTTTTCGTCGTTTTTATTATGGTGACAGTTCCCCCACTTTTCGTGGTGAGACGTGTACTACACTTTTCAGCGTATGTAGAGTACTACTTTTCAGTGTATTTTTCGTGCAAGTTCAACCTATTTTTTTTCATGCCCCACCTTCCTCCTGCGGTGCGTGCTGAATTTTATTTTTATCGCGAGAAGGGTCCAGCCGTCCCTTTCCCTCGTCAACGGTGCGAACGTCGAAGTTTGGTACTCACGAGAGCTTTTTAGCTGTTCCGCTTTCACCCGCAGATTTCGTACATTTTTCACCCCATGGGGATCCGATCTCACGACCTCTGCAACTAGCGGATTACGAGGATACCACTAGACGACCGGGGCGACCGATTACAGTGTGCCAAGATCCCGATGATTACGGTATGTGGTGTCTGATATGAATGCATTTCATATGCATACGAGCACACATCAAGCGGTCACATTTGGTGCAGAGCTTGAAAGCTCTGGGAGATTTGCAGGGTTCCGAGGTATGACTAGGGGTTTCCGTGGTATGTCAAGGGAGTTCCGCGGTGTAATTGGGGGGTTCCGTGGAATATTTTGACCAAAAATAAGGCATTTTCTCAAAATTGAAAACACTCTGCAGCTATCGATGGAGCTAGACGAGTCGATCACGAATATCGTTGTTTCATGTTCGCAATTATATTTTTATAGAAGACACAAAACAAGAATGGACGAATTGTCCCGGACGGACCATATGCAGATTTGATCAGCAGGTAGTTTCCACCTTAAGTGCAACAGAGACCGCAGAGAGTGCGGATTGCCAGGAAAGAAGCGCCGCTTCATGTGAAAAATATGAAACAGACGTGTTGGCAGTGTCTGCTCGAGATGAAGATAGAGGATGAGCGGGCTGTCGAAAGACAGTCTGCCCCATGAACCGCGCTAGGTCAATGGAGGCGTCCGCTGACCGATTCGTCCTGTTCCCTGCGAGCTGGCGAGATAAAACGAGAAGGATTGTACGTGAACCAAGAGTCGGAACGATGAAGGAAAATATCAGAAAAATTCTCAAGATCCTGGATGAGAAATGGAAATAGCCGCCCGACATGTACAAATGTCATAGCCGAGAACAAGCTTATGAGAAGGGAGAGAGAAACTGAGATGAAATATGATGTGTGGAAGGATGTTTTCACGTGCATACTCCCAGATCCTGCACAGTACCGCAAAGCGGCCAAACTTCCACCAGGACATGCTCGTAATCGATTCTTCAGTATTGCACCTATCGTTGTCACCGCACGGGGTGTCTGCACCGTAGCAGGGTCACTAGTTATTATTCCGTAACCATCAGTGTCATCAGACCACGGGTGTGCTCTTCCCAAAATGTCAGAACGAAATGATTACATTTGCGCGTCAGCACCGGTGTTATGGCAGCGAAGTGCGATGAAAAGCCTGGAAGGCAAAGGTTTAGAAAAACGACCGCGGCGTCATAACACGCAAAATTACGGTAGTTGCTTGCCTCCCGAGGGCGACGCAAGACATGGCCAACGTCATTACGGTTACATTGTTGCACCTCAACGCTCGGCAGCGCCAGTTTTCAATCGCGCCATGTGCAAAATGTTTTTGTCTTCACCGTGACTTTTCGCGTGTGTGTGATTTGGTTTTTATTCAGGCGAGCGGCCCCGCCGCAGATCCTACTGCTGTTACCCGCAGCATTTGATTGCTCGCTCGTATGTACTGTGTTGCTCATGGCCAGTGCGAACGTGTATTTTTTATTTTGCGCAGAAATCAACAAAAGTGTTCAGGAATCAAATGTGTTCCTGTTTAGGCCAAGCTCTTATAACGAAAGTATCTGCTCTGGAAATCACAGAGTCACTTGGGAATTCCCGGATCAACAAGGAGCAGCTGCGATTTGTGTGATCAACTCTTTTAGTTGGAAAGAAAAAACGCCGTGGTTCTGACTCGTACCGATCAAATGACGGTCGGTTACGAACCATCAACACACACACACAGACATGGCGGCCTCGTCACGACCCTCACGGGCGGGCAGGCTAAGAACACATAGGTGGCACCATCTATCTCACAGCCTACATCTGGCAGACAGTGCCTTCGACCCTTCGACGGCGGTGGTATCNTTGGGAGATGCAGCATACCACGTCTGAAGGAAAAAGCCAAGAGAACCTGCGATCAGGACTTGGCTCCCTTGTGACTTCCTAGTGGCTTGCTAGGTTCGGACGAGGGCATGTGTGGAGCTATGGCCGTGTATGTGTTGCTATTTTGTTTGAGTAATCTAGCTGCTGACACGATGACTGTTGGATCTTGGGAGTGTACGATTATCAAATTGGGAGATGCAGCATACCACGATATCCTGGCTTCGGCTGGGCTTGAAATAACCCTTTTGCTGTCCTCCGCTCTTTGCATCAGTGGCTTCCTAGGTTCGGACGAGGGCATGTGTGGAGCTATGGCCGTGTATGTGTTGCTATTTTGTTTGAGTAATCTAGCTGCTGACACGATGACTGTTGGATCTTGGGAGTGTACGATTATCAAATTGGGAGATGCAGCATACCACGATATCCTGGCTTCGGCTGGGCTTGAAATAACCCTTTTGCTGTCCTCCGCTCTTTGCATCAGTGGCTTCCTAGGTTCGGACGAGGGCATGTGTGGAGCTATGGCCGTGTATGTGTTGCTATTTTGTTTGAGTAATCTAGCTGCTGACACGATGACTGTTGGATCTTGGGAGTGTACGATTATCAAATTGGGAGATGCAGCATACCACGATATCCTGGCTTCGGCTGGGCTTGAAATAACCCTTTTGCTGTCCTCCGCTCTTTGCATCAGTGGCTTCCTAGGTTCGGACGAGGGCATGTGTGGAGCTATGGCCGTGTATGTGTTGCTATTTTGTTTGAGTAATCTAGCTGCTGACACGATGACTGTTGGATCTTGGGAGTGTACGATTATCAAATTGGGAGATGCAGCATACCACGATACCCTGGTTTCGGCTGGGCTTGAAATAACCCTTTTGCTGTCCTCCGCTCCTTGCATCAGTGGCCTCCTAGGTTCGAGCGAGGGCATTTGTGTAGCTGAGATGTGTGCCGGGTTGATGGCCATGTTTGCCTGTTTGCTTAGCGTTAGTGGTCTCTCCACCATGTGCCTTTTTCTGTCTCTTATTTCTTCTTATTTTCGACCTGGTCCCTTTTTGTCTTTGCTCTTTTCATTTCATTTTCTCTTTCCTTACTGTTTCCTTTTACTTTCATCTGTTTTTCTCTGTTTTCTTTTATTTTCTCTCTTTTATTGTGCCAGATGGCCTTGTCTCTGGTTGCTTTGTGAAGTACGAAATTTAAACCAAGAGGGTGTAGCTCATTCTCTCCGGCCCATGATGGTGACTCATCGTCTCAGTTGTTACCTCGCATAGCGCGCAGAGGGAGTGGAGGACTCCAGAATATCTGTCGTTGGTTTCTATTGACTTGCGGACCCCTCGGGGTCATTTTATTTGAGTGTAACTTTTAGGGTAAGTTAGCCTGCGACCACGGGAATCGACTGCGTCGAGTGTTGTAACAGCACGGACATACGAAGGTACTGGGTAGAGAGAGATCGGAACGGTTTTCAATGTGAAGACAACAACAACAATGAACAAAAAAAAAAACCACGCCTGCGTGGGATGCCGGGTTGGTTGTATGATGCATATTCACCAAGATTGCCCCACGCCCAGCCATTTTCCCCACACATCTGCATATATACATACATAAAATACATAGAAACAATTACATGCATACATACATACACACATGTTGTTGTTGTTTTAGTCCTATATATATTGGCGGCAGCACCACCATTTTGTCGTGGTAAAACGTGTGCTATTGCACATGTTATACAGTGTGTAGATTCACGTGAGTTATGTTTCAATGTAAAAGCAACATGGTTTTCTTCAGTGCATAGTCTGCGATCAGTATCCAATCTTTTTGCTAGACACTGCTGTCGTCGAGCAGATCGGTATTAATGGGTTTGACATGGTGTATAAACAAACATATTCTTCACCTGCCGTCGCCGACTTGGTCGTGTAAATCTTACGATTACAACGCCCTTGTCGCGAGCTCGAGACTCCAAGGGCGAGCTGAGTTCCAGCGCCGTAGAGTACGCGTCAATCTCCTGCACGCGGGGCGAGTCTACGAAAGGATTCACTTCAAATGAACACTCACACCTCATTGATCAAGACTTCGTTGGAAAACGTCAACTCATCAACAATCAACCATGACCAACCACCATCTGCCCACTACGCAGTGTTCCTGCTTTCTTTGTCCTGCTCCAAAGAAATTTCCATGGACCACACTACCTCACAAAAAACTGTGTTGTTCTGTTCCATCACATACTTCGATAACAGCAGTGGTAGCTAGTAGGGTCATGGTGCGGGCCCACCAGAAGCTATCCGTAACACAGCAGTAGACAATAGTACGGTGTAGTGCGGACTATTAGGGTATTTGGAGGTCGACATGTGATCGTGTTTGACCCGTGGTTATTTGGTGTCGTCAGATACGATGGCGTGACGTCGTCCTAGATTAGGGCGCTACACCGAGGCCAGTGCCCTTCTGTTTATTGTGCAGACGATCCGGCTGTGATCGTGTGTGCTTGGATCTTGTGAGTTGGATTGATTGGCAAGCATCAATCAAGAGAAAGAGAACAACGCAAAGCAACAACAACCTGCACCTGTGGTCGGACAAGAGATTTTCATACAGACAGCTCAAACAAAGGTGGTTGATTTTGAAGGAAGGGGTCAAATCTCATTACTCAAAACATGCTTTACGACAATCCAACTCCTAGAAACTGCAATTGATAATGTACTTCTGAAGAAAAATATATCAACAGAGCATAGTGCCGACCTGATCCAAACGCAACAGGTGAAGTTACTGTAGTAGTGCGGACCCACAAAACACTGCTCACATTGATCATCTCTGCAAGTGTTGTTGGAACATGTTGCATACGTGCAATATTTACCTTTCGCACCTTATTACTCACATCAACAGTCACATTGGTTGCTAAGATGTTGCAAGCATACCACAACCGTCTCAGTAAGATCATATGGTGCGGACCTACCTGAACCTGTCTGCAACTCAGGAGTAGTAGCAGCATATAACAATAGTAAGATGTACTGTAGTGCGGACCTTAACCTAAACAAAATTCACGGTGAAGATGATACATAGTTCAGCTCTCATCTGCAATATACTTCTGAGACAAAACTCAACACAGAGTGAAGAAGTCGGGACCATGCCCAGCTTGGTGCCCTTCGTGGTACGCTGTGCGCATGCTTCAACCACCACCCTTCCTTTTGGCATACAGATGAGACCCGCAGTTAAGAAAACAACTTTTGAGAAAAAAAGGCTCAAATGTTCAAGGAAAAAATGAAAAATGCCTGAGAAACACAGCTCAATCTCGGCCACAACTTTCGAAACGCCCCAATAAGAAACATCATCGTGCGATACCCCAAGACAAACAAAATAAGGGGTGAAAGCCGGGGGAGCGCATGTAAAGAAACGTCGTACTGCCTAGTTCATGTCATGTAATTTTTTGGTAGGGGCATGGAGTGGTCATTTTCGCGGCGCCCCCGGCCCCAGCGCCGTCGCGAGCTGCGGTACCCACTGCTGCTGTACTTCTTTCTGTACTGCCATCCTAGGGTCACGCAGGAGGGGGTAAATATCGGGGCTTTTTCCTTCTTTCCATTGATATTTTCGTGTCTCACCTTCCTCTTACGGTGCGTGCTAGATTTATTTTTCTTCGCGAGAAGGCCCATAGCTGTCCTTTTCCCTCGTCAACGGTGCTAACGTCGAAGATTGGTCCTCACGAGCTTTTTCAGCTTTTTCGCTTTCACCCACAAAACTTGCAAAGATTTCAACGCAATAAACTTCGACGTTAGTGGGCGAGGAAAAGGGACGGTGGAACCCTTCTCGCGATAAATATAAAATTTATTCAGCACGCACCGCAAGAGGCGGAAGATGGAGAGCACGAAAATAAATCTAAAGAAAATCCTTGGTGTTCACCCCCTCCTGTGTGACCCTGAGTGGTTGTACTTTCACGAAAAAATACGCTAGTACACGTACGTACGTCTCACCACGGAAAATGGGGGGACTCCCGCCATAAGAAATAGGACGAAAACAGGAAAATACATGACAAGGAGGACCCGTTTCGCAGGGTATCCGTCGATTGACTTTTTTTAACAGAACCGGTACACGTTCGCATTTGGCGTCAGCAGGACAATGGTGGTTCAAATCTACGTGGGTGCACAGTTTCTCCCGACTTGGACATTTTCCCTATGGACACAAATGTGTGTCAGTCCTGAGAGCACCTCTTCTTCCTTGAAGTCGATCCTGCAAAGAAACTTGTGGCACTTCCATCGAATTACCCGTCCTGGCCACAAGAGGTTCCCAGTTGAGGGTAAATTCTGTGCGTGGAGAGTTAAGAAGGACTCGATTCGCAGGGTATCCGTCGATTGAATTTTACCAGAATCGGTACACCTTCGCACAAAACCCATGGGAATTCGAACTCACAACCTTGCCAGTGAAGCAGTGTTGAAGTTACCACTAGACCACCGGGGCGACCGGTGCAGCAATATCACGTATGATGGCGGAGCCTTTCCCTGAAAGCAAAAAAAATCTTAATGGTTGTGCCCTGTGACAGACAGACCCATCAGGTGAGGAGAAATGTCTCGTTGGACGGGTGTGCGGCACCGGTGATGCTATCTGTGCAAGTTACTGCTGCTACTGCTGACGACTTAGTAGGACCTGGTAGTGTATGTATGTATGTATGTATGTATTATGTATGTATGTATGTATGTATGTATGTATGTATGTATCTCGAATATCCTTTTCAAAGCCTACAAGCTGGGCCAGGCAAAAAGCTCACTTTCGTTCGTTCGAGTCTCATTCTGTCGTTCCCAAGAATTTGGGCTTGAAACTTTTTGGGTGCTCTCATGAGACAGTATGGGAAGCGCAGGTGCCAGCGTTTTCGGGTCTGAGTTGATTAAGGTACCAAACCATCAGTTGGCGGCGCAGGGGGGGGACACTTCCGGTACTGAAATCAGCATGAAAAACGTTACACCGAATAAGCTGAACCTTGGTGTGCACTTACCTGGGAGCAGTGCGAGAAAAATGATGATTGTTAAAAGGCTCAAATCAGTTCTACCAAGAGATATGGCCTCGTGCAGAATCCGACACAACACACAAGATAGCCAAGGAAATGTGAGGTTATCGCAATTACATCACGGTTTCAACGAGTTGGAATCTGAAGTTTTGAGGTGTGGTCGGCTGTTGTATCAAAAAGACCTTGATCAGACGCACCTTTTATTTATTTATTTTTGTTGTCCCCCAACGCACAAAAGGATTTCCATTTGTCCTTAAACAGGGCTACCTCATAAAAAAAAAAAAAAATCAAGGTGCGGCTAGTCAAGGTCTTCGCCATACTAGTGCCGATCACATGTCAAAATTTCAGGTTCGAATTCGTAAAAACCGTGGTGTAAATCGCTTTCAACCATTTTGTACGTTTCTTGGATGGCCCAGCTTGTATCATATAATGATGCGCCCGTACAGTCAGTTGTGGCCCGATTTACTGCGGCCCCAAGTTGTTAAGTTAGACTAGTGTGGCTCCCGATACATCGCGGTAAAAACGCTCGTCACGGGATTTTTTTTGGCGACCTACATTTATTTCACCTTTGGAAGCAGAAGCTTAGATTGCCCACAAGATTTAATAATATAAGAAGTAGTACAGAACGCGCCACCACTTCACAACCGCATATTTAGCTTGAGGCTCGACGCTTATTGGTTGCCTCCAACCGAGCACATGTTCCTATTTCCAAGTTCATATTTGGAGCAGGTATCCATGGTAAACGAGGTTCTCGTTCTTATTTCTAAACCGATTGCCCTATGCAGAGGACACAGACAGATATCTCTGGGTGGATTTCATCACAAGACACTACTGCTGTAAGAGTACAATGTAGCCGTACAATCGCCCCCTAGATGGCAGTACATCATGCACGGTATGGGAGAGGAATGGTTGCCGAGAAAAGCTTGGGAGGCTAAGTGGGCAAACGAGAAGAATTGGTGTACCAACCTTCGGAGAAAGTTAATGTTGTGGATGACGCATGGAAGGGGGCCAAAATTGGCGAAGGTGATGCACTGGACGAGGAAGGTCTAGAGGGTTCAAGGAGATTGAATCTGTTGTTGCTTTTGCCGAGAGAGAAGACAGAATGAATCTAACAATGAAACCAAGGATACGGAGGGTCTCGATGTATACGGAATATTAAAGCAGGAATAGATTTAAGGAGTACCTACATGGATGGGTAATGGATGCAGAGACAAAGCTGAAGGTCAAACCTAGGACTGGGAATATTTACATTTGAGAACGTAGACGAAGATGAGTACGGTAGACGATGAAGACGACAAATCCAGATGTGATTGCGGCTCCGAGAGCGAAGACCATGTTCATATACTTGCGAAATGTCCGTGGTACAGGAAGGAGAGGGAATATACATGGCTCAGCTAGTTGGGAAAAGGTACAGAGAGATGTGTAACGAATGTTATAGCCAGGAGAAGACGGTAGCTGTACTGGGGCACAGAAAGTGGGTTGGAAGGGCGGAAAGTGATATCGATAGGGTAGATCGGCTAGGGAGTTTTAGCCACGTTTGACAAAGTACTTCGAGGTGGGAAGGAACGATTGGCATCAGTGATCGATCCTGTTGAAACATTGATGCGTCCTCTCGAGGACGTTGGTCAATGGTCTAACCGCTAAGGTATGCGAAACATGAGAGAGAGTACGCCCTCCCCCTCCGCGCGTACGAGCATTTTGTCACGAGGTCTCCTCCCACCCCCGGCTCGAATCTGAAACTAACTTTCGCTGTTTGGATCACCGCCAGCCAGCCTCCTGAGTTCTTATCTTGCAGCCGCCGCGTTTCGGGCTCCTTTCTTCTCTGTATGCGCACTGGTACACCATAAGGGCGAGTTCTTGTTCTGAATACCACGTCGGAACTGAGCATATGCTCGTTTGGCTTGTTCTTAGTTTTTTGGTTGTTTGAGTTCTTAAGTGAGTGGTGGCGTGTTCTGTACCGCGAGGAGTTTTTCCCTGTCATAACGCCGTCAAGTGTTAGACTAGTGCCGACAGATGAAGGTACTGGATAGAGAGGTCGGAAACCGCGTTTGATGTATGTGCAAAGTAGCTAACTACATGATGTGAAGACAACTATACCGCAGTATTTTATTTTGTTGTTTGAAGTGTTATTTTTAGCAAGTCCCAGGCGGAAGATCTGTGTTTCTATTCGTTACAATAATGTCGTAATGTCGTGAGTTATTGTGTACACGTATGCCCGTGTGTTTTTATTATTAGCATCGACACCGCTAACCGGCTATGGTCCGTGTGTGTCGTCGTACGCACTATGCGTTTGCAATCTGAAACCGCTGGAGAAACGAACCGCAACCTTCTACAGTCCGGTGTACCCCTCGCTCGACCCTCCCTTGGTGCCATCATCGCTACACCTGCGTCGCCCCGCGGTTGTGCGACTGTGCGACTGCAAATGTAAACTGGCAACTCACTCTTAGCCTCGTTGGAGGAAAGGGTCGGGGCGGAAATTGTCACCCAGGGTCGTTCGCTCTAGCTGAGCAGCCAATTCCGAGCAGCTTGGCAATCCTTGCTGCACGGCAAAAGTCCTCCATCTACTCCTCACTACGCATCTTGTTGTCTCCACGATCCCGGTATTCTGCCGCACCCCGGCTCCTCGTGTCTACGCGGGTGGGGTCCACACATACCCACCCCCGCCCCACACCGAGGTTCCGCACCGTCACACGGTGTGGGAAAATGAAGACATCCATGGCATGGAAAGACTTTCGGCACTCCAACCTGGTTGCCACGAGTGTGTCGGTACAGGTGCGCAACGTGCTTACAGCAGTGTGTATAGTGTGTGTTCATTTCTCTCATTCGCGTTCGGAAACACTTCTGTAGTAGGCCACGCACGGGTCCGTTGCCCCGCTCTTGCCTCTCTGGACACAGCGCAAACCTCAGTCCACGCCTGACTCTTGCGCAGGGTGGTGACGACTCTGATGGAGCAGAAGAGGATGGATTCGTGGGTACTACGTCAAAGGGACCAGAGGTGAAGCCTGCGGAGAGTCCCTAGTTTCACAAACGGAGCCACGAAATGTTCAGCAGCATCGATTCGTAGGAAAAGCACCACAGCAGTTGTAACACCGGCAATGTAGAACCTTTCCTGTTGACACCGGCAGGAAGCGAGAACCAGCAGGTCGTAGATCTTGTGGCCAAGTACCACGTGTAGGGTATGAAAATGTTGCATGCTGTGCACTCCAGAATGAGACCGAAAGATGGCACAAAACCGACGGTCGTCCCAACGTGTTTCTTGTCGCGTTCCTCAGGACATGATGATGGAAATCATGGACAAGTACGTGCATGCGGGCGAAGCCCTAGCAGAGAGAGAAAACGATGTCAGGCAACTCAGCAAACAGGTGCCTATAATTTAGTCGAGTCGAGACCACTGCGGTCTGTCAGCCAGCTATCTCTCCGATACAAAACCCCGATATCCAGTCGTTGCTTTGTTGAAAAATAACGATCGCCTTCACTTTTTGTTGGGATCAGGGAGACACCCTAAGCAACAAATCGAGAAATTACTTGTGCATCATGTTTTTTCAAAAATAGTAGATGTGAAAGGTGAGGGGCTGTCCGCACAGGATGAAATGGCATCGCAGCTCAGCAAACAGGTGGCTGTAGTTGTGTCGAGACGGCCGCTGCTGTGTGTCGGCCCAATCTCTCTGCGCTTTTTAACAGGTATGGTTTCGCCGAAAACTAAAAAGACGGAAACATGGTTGGAAATCAGCGGGGAAATGATCCACATTCCGTTGTGTCCTTTGAGGACGATCGAAAGTTTCGTGACAGGTCGGGAATCTGCAAGTGCATCATATGGATGCTGGGCTGCTGTTGCGCCTACCACGTGATATCCCCTGCCTTTCGTTCAAAATACCCTCTCACGGTGAGCCAATTCGTGGCCTGCCGACCGTCGTTCCTTCGTGCTCTCTGTCTTCCGGTCTGTTGGGAAAAGGTGGAGGCGGTGAAGGCAGACAACAAGGAGCTTGAGGCCGAGGTCGCCCGCCTTACGACGTCGAATGAAAAACTTGCTGACGACGAGGGACGTTGGTACTCGATGGCCAGGGAGCTAGAGAATCAAATGGAAGTCATCAGAAAGGTGAGTCACGTTTGCCCTCGACCGACAGAATCCATGGTGCGACCGTGTTTGTTTTTGGTTGGACGGGCATCCATCTGGTGTTGCAACTCTTGGTGGGCTTCCGGCCTTCCCCTTTGAATCTGTAGTCTGATCACCTAAAAACACCTGAAGTTAAATGCAAGAGTGCGCATACGGGGCGGCAGTGCTGGAGAAGGTTCCAAATGATACTCTTGAGCAGACACTGGCACCGCATGCTAGTCGGAATCGACCGTGCGGCGCCGTGCTGACGGATGTCTGTTGGGCGTTCCTTCTATATGAGAAGGTGGAAACGAGATGCTCATGGTGTTGTTTCTTTATTAGTCCCCACGGAGTCAGCGTCCAGAAGCCAGGCCTAATCCTCTCTTTCGATCGGCTGTTCTGGCTAGGGTGAAACATACGCGTTGTTCCAAGACAAGGTTGACGAGGCGGAGGCGAGGTTGGACGTGGCCATCGACGCAAACAGCACCTGCAGAAAGAGGTACCGCCCCGTATACTGCCGCTTTCCTCGCGACAGGCGAAGGCTTATACTATCGCATAGCAGGATAATGTGAAGAGGCTCCCTTCTATGATGAAATCTCTTGTTTGTGTTTGTGTTTGTGATGGTTGAAGAGCGTAGAAGACGGCATGGCTCTTCCGTGTAGTCATTATACAACTGAGTTGTACAAGGCTGAGAAATAGTATCTGACCGATCCTGATTCCTGTTCTGATCGGGGTGCAACTTCTGCAGACTTTTCGAGATTTACGGTGCAATCAGTCCAGACTTTCAGGACAAGACCAACGACGGCAGCGATGAGGACGTGGACGAACATCGCCAGCATGCAACAGTTCTTGACCAGCTACGCCGGCTCAAGTCAGCACCCAAGGTTAGTCGGCACGCTAGTACCACGCGTTGCGTCTCGGAATGCTGAAATACCCCCGTGCTCTTGGCAAAGTTAGTTTTTTCGACAGGCGCTGCTGTGCATGACGGGTTGTATTCGAGTGGGCTTGAACTGACACGGTTTATTACGGTGTGTTGCTTCAAACCTGTCCGGCTGTCCGGCTCGCTCGCATGTGACGTCAATGTCCGTGTTTTTGTTTGTGCAGGAGATGGAAGATGCTTTCGCTGCTGCTCAGGATACCAACTCCGCGGCGAAGCTAGCCAGAGAGCAAGCGCAAGCCCAGGAAGCGGAAGTGCGCAATCGACTTGAGGCGCAGGTGTCCGAGCTTAGGGAAGAGATTGCAATTCTAGATGCCAACTCCCAGTCGGAGCAAAACGCTCTCCGTGATGCTTTCGCCAAGCAAGCGCAGGAGTTACGGCAAGCTTGCGACGAACTCTCGAACTGTCGAGCAGCTTGTGCAACGGCGCAAGCTACGGCACAAGCTGGAGAGGACGCGAGGCGTACTGCTGGTGAAATCGCGACCACGATAGAAGTAAAGCTCGAGGGTGTGCAGGAAGACCTGAGGCTTGCCCAGGAGGAAACCCAGACCGTCACGGGACACCTCACGGAGGCGCGGGCTGCGCTGGAAATATCCCAGAGGGAGGCGAAGCGCAGGCATGAGGCGCAAGACGTCGCCGAAAACAGCGTCCAGCAATTATCAGGTCGAGTAATCGAGCTGGAAACCCTGCTCCAGGATACGCGACAGCAGGCGTCCCAAGTGGAGAGGGACCTAGCTGATTCGTCGCAGAAAATTACGGAGTTGACACAGGTCGCCCATATGTATCAGGGCGAGGTTGCCGAGGCCACTTCCAACTTAGGCGAGCTCCGTGCGCACGCAGACGCCCAGGAGAGACGGCTTCGAGAGTCGATGCAGAAAGTGACGGAACTAACGGACGACGTGCAAACACTCCGTGGTCAGCTCGCCGGTAAGTTCTTGCACGGTTCATCTGGCCTATCCAAGTGGAGGACACCAACGACGGGAAGTCATTTTCCTAAAGTTCCCCTGAAGGTTGAAGTCGTTACACTCGACAGTGTCTTGGTCAGATGTACGACTCTGTAATAGGATGCCCTTTTTGTATTGCTGTTGCGTTGTTTCATATACAGAGAGAGACGCGGCGGCCACCCGTGCAGAGAGCGACGCAGAAAGAGCGTTGCATGGCACGTCTGTGGCAACAGAGGAAGCTGAAGGACTTCGCAAAGAAGTGGAGAGACTTACGGTGGAAGCGTTGACAATGAAGCAGGAATATGCAAAGCAAGCTACAGACTTCGGTGACGAACTGAAGAGGGTCACGGCAGACGCATCAAGGGAGCATGCTGCACGTGCTCAAGAACTGCACGACGAATTAGCAATCACAAAGCAAGAGGCCGCATCTGCTGCTGAAGAGAGTACCGCGCAGGCCGAAGAGTTGCGCCGGGAGCTCGAGAGTGTCAACGCATCGGCCGCGCTTGCCGCTCAAGAGAACGCTGCACGTGTGCAAGCACTGCGTCAGGAACTGGAGCTTGCCAACGCGGCCGTACTTGCTGCTCGAGATAACACGACAGACATTGAAGGACTGCGTCAGGAACTGGAGCGTGCAAACGCGGCCGTACTTGCTGCTCGAGATAACACGACAGACATTGAAGGACTGCGTCAGGAACTGGAGCGTGCAAACGCGGCCGTGCTTGCTGCTCGAGATAACACGACAGACATTGAAGAACTGCGTCAGGAACTGGAGCGTGCCAACTCGGCCCTGTCCAAGGCTCAGGACGACATCACACGAGTGAACGAGGCCCGCATAGCAGCAGAAACCGATGCAGAGAGGGCGGAGAGTGCGAAGGTACGTGCCGAGAAAGCCTGGGAAGAGTCACGGCAGCAGGGTGCTCAACTGACAAACGATGTGCGCGCTCTCGAGGCACAGCTGTGCGAGGCAAAGGCTTCGGCAACCCAGCTTGAAGCGGTCATCGAGGAGCAGCAGGAGAAGTTGTCAAGCCTCAACGCGAACCAGTTGGAAGGTGAGAATGCAATGCACATGAAATCTATGTCGTTGAAGGTGTGGAGTCGAATCATGGCACGGTGTATGTTGCCCAGATCCCAGTGGAAGTAGAGCTCCGCACACCTTGACTACAATAGTTACACCCCCCAAGTAAAATATGTTTGCCAAAGCAATACAACGATGGCGTTTAGAATGATAATCGCTATCGCAGCGGGGTGATGTTTCATTTGCATCGTGTGCTGTTAGAGGTAAATACCACCGAGACATCGTGGCACTTCACGAACTAGTTCAAGGCAGGTAACCTTGTTCGAACTCTCTCGTTCAACCCCCAAACACACCCGACGTTAAATGAGAAACAACATTCGATGTTTCGTTTGACATGCAAACATGTGTTCCTCGTTTGCTCTTGGGATGACGCAACAGCAGTGATGCGGCCCCAGGCATCTGTAGCCGCCCCATGGCGAATTGTTGTGCTTGCTTCTGCACAGAAGCTCGCTCAATTTCTCAGTTTCCGCCCTGTCGTCTTCGTTCCAGAAAGCGTCTGATGTGTCACATGTTCTTGCTTGCGCGGTTCTGGGGAGGGCAATATTTATGTTGGGAAAGTAGTTGTAATTATGACATGTAGTATCGGCGTATGCTATGCATCTGACTGTTCCATCACAGAAAGAACGACCTCGGTAGCTCGGGCTCGAGAGGAGTGGGCTGCTGGAGCAGCAGCAGCGGCGGCGGGAGCCCCTGCCCCACCCCCAGTCGTAGCAGCACCGGTGCTTAGGTGAGCGAATCAAAGAAAGGACACGTATCGAGGCCGCAGTTCTTCCGGCAGCATTCGCACCCTCTCATGTTGGTGCTGCAAAGAGCGATGGTATGTGATTTGGACGCTGCTCGTTCTGTTTCTGCTTCCTCCTTGCTTGGCAGCGTAAACGGCGACACGTGCGCGGACATTCTCTTTGGGTCACCTGCTCCGGGTAGCAACGGTGACGCTTTCACTGGCGGAAAAGAAGCCTCTGCGATGGCCAATGGGGTGGCCACTGTCTCTAGAAGCGCTGAGGCTGAACAACTTCAAGCGCATGTAAGTTGGAAATCAGCAGGTGTCTGGTTGTCCGACCAGAGGTATGAATTGGCGCTTTCTTGAGCTGTTCAATTCCGTTGCATCTTGTCACTGGGCGGCTCGAACGGCATTATTTGATGGGGTTGCAGTTTTTTATTTTCTTGAGGGGGTGAAGAAGAGGGGTTTGGACGCTGGCTCTTTTCCCATTCTTTAATCCTACAAAGGAAAAGAACCTCCCCGCCAGGGTTAGGTGGTGCATTCTACTGTCACAGTAGAGGACACCGTGAAGAGGAGCCGCGCGTGCTGGCATGTTCAGGTTTTGTTACTGGAGCTGAAATATCGAAGGTCGCAGCAGCCGCTGAAAACAGTCCGAAATCTGCGCCGGAACCAAGCATCATTTAACATTTGTCACAGCCTTGCTCACCGCCACGGACCGTAAACCCCTGAGCGGGTGTCAGCAGTAGCTAGTGGCATTAACTTCTGCTGTAAACACGCAATTTAGGAGATTGGGGTCAGTGGCGGTAGGACGGCTGTGACAAATGTTGGATGCCGCTTGGTTCGGCACAGATTTCGGACTGTCAGCGGCTGCTGCGACCCTTCGATACGTCAGCTCCAGTTTATAGCATATCTGAACGTGCCAGCTCGCACGACGCCACTTCATGATTATCCTTTCTGTTTTTGGCGACGCCTTCGGACTGGTCTTGTGTGTCGATCGTGCAATTCTGGTTCTCTCTGGTGCTCTTGCGTTTGTTTTCAAGAATTCAACATCGAAATTCTTCTCCCTCACCCCCTTAATACGACACAACGATCCATTTCTGTAGGAGAGCCAAGGATAGATTAGCAATTGGTCCATTATGTCAGCGGAAGCTACCTGTAGTCGTAGTTTATGCTATCGCCAGCTGTCACTTTTGGTCCGCATATTTGTTCCTGTCCGATTTGCTGTTATCGAGGCCTGAGGTGTAACTCGCGTTTGTCACTCACGAACAAACACTGCTGTGTGTACGGCTTCTTTTGCCCAACTCTTGGTCGTTCCAGGCGGATGCGATGGAATTAGAGCTGAGATACACGTTGGAATCCTTCGAGGGGCAGCTTAGCGCCATGGCCCGTGAGAAGGTGGCTATCCAGAAACAAGTCAAAGAACTCACAGGGCAATGCATCACCCTTCGAAAGCAGGTCCGTGAAGACGCTGATGCAATTGTTGAACACGATGTCAACGAATGCGAATAATACAACGGGGTAGGTTTGGTACACGAAACGTTATGGGTACCCTTGACACAGGTGGTGCTTGAAGGTGGCAGACCAACGATAAATGGAGAAATATTCATGCTAGCGGACGTTGGCTTATGAACGTGTGGTTTGCCAAATTCATTGACTTCGCCAAACGAACTGTGGCACTGCTTCTGGGTCGGTCGGTGCCTGTACATCAGCGCCTTCCTTTGTGCTGCGTTGTTATCGATGTTATCGAACCATGCCGCGGTTCTCCTTCCCTCACGATCATTGCGCTTGTTGATGCGATCTTCGAACATATTGCTGATAGGTGTCGCACTACAAGAAGGTGGCCAAGGAAAGTGAGGCGCAGAGTGAACAAGTAAGTGGCCGCCTTGTCGCACGTGGGAGCCAGACGGCTGTTTTGATGAGTTACATCTGCCTTGAAACCTTTGATATTTTCGTACTTTTGGTGGTCATCTGACCCACCCTACCGGATTCGGGAAAAACATAATGCAGCATTGGAGTGCTGTAATTCTCCGTGAAAGCTCTCATTTGCGATTTCTCCAGAGTAGTTCGGCGAGATGTGTTTTCAGAAGGTGTAAAGCAGGGGGCATGGAGCTCCATATCCGTAGTGGTAATACCTAGTGAAAGCGGATTGTCGCTCGAATAGTTCAAATGGTGGCTGCTGTGTTGAGACAGTTCGTATATCGCAACACTGTGCTTGTTGGTCCACCCCATGCAGGATGAAGTCATCGAGCTACGGGCTCGCTTAGTGGAGGCAGAAGACACACTAGTGGTCAAGTCTCAAGAATTGAATGCAAAGGTACAGGAGGCGGCGTCGGCCACAGCCCTCGCGAATACTCTGGAGCACCGGATACAGGAGGCTGAATCCGAAGTGTTGAGGCTACAGAATTCGTTGGAGTCCACGTCTCAAGAGCTAGCTGCAAAGGCACAGGAAGCGGTGTCGGCCAGAGCCCTTGCTGACTCTCTGGAACACCGGATACAGGAGGCTGAATCCGAAGTGTTGGGGTTACAGAATTCTTTGGAGTCCACGTCTCAAGAGCTTGCTGCAAAGGCACAGGAAGCGGTGTCGGCCACAGCGCTTGCTGACTCACTGGAGCACCGGATACAGGAGGCTGAATCCGAAGTGTTTGGGCTACAGAATTCTTTGGAGTCCATGTCTCAAGATCTGTCTGCAAAGGCACAGGAGGCGGTGTCGGCCTTAGCCCTTGCTGACTCTCTGGAGCACCGGATACAGGAGGCTGAATCCGAAGTGTTGGGGTTACAGAAGTCTTTGGAGTCCACGTCTCAAGAACTGTCTGCAAAGGCACAGGAGGCGGTGTCGGCCTTAGCCCTTGCTGACTCTCTGGAGCACCGGATACAGGAGGCTGAATCCGAAGTGTTGGGGTTACAGAAGTCTTTGGAGTCCACGTCTCAAGAACTGTCTGCAAAGGCACAGGAGGCGGTGTCGGCCTTAGCCCTTGCTGACTCTCTGGAGCACCGGATACAGGAGGCTGAATCCGAAGTGTTGGGGTTACAGAAGTCTTTGGAGTCCACGTCTCAAGAACTGTCTGCAAAGGCACAGGAGGCGGTGTCGGCCTTAGCCCTTGCTGACTCTCTGGAGCACCGGATACAGGAGGCTGAATCCGAAGTGTTGGGGTTACAGAAGTCTTTGGAGTCCACGTCTCAAGAACTGTCTGCAAAGGCACAGGAGGCGGTGTCGGCCTTAGCCCTTGCTGACTCTCTGGAGCACCGGATACAGGAGGCTGAATCCGAAGTGTTGGGGTTACAGAAGTCTTTGGAGTCCACGTCTCAAGAACTGTCTGCAAAGGCACAGGAGGCGGTGTCGGCCAGAGCCCTTGCTGACACTCTGGAGCACCGCATACAGGAGGCCGAGTCCGAAGTGTTGGGGTTACAGAATTCTTTGGAGTCCACGTCTCAAGAACTGTCTGCAAAGGCACAGGAGGCGGTGTCGGCCTTAGCCCTTGCTGACTCACTGGAGCGCCGGATAAAGGAGGTCGAGTCCGAAGTGTTGGGGTTACAGAATTCTTTGGAGTCCACGTCTCAAGAACTGTCTGCAAAGGCACAGGAGGCGGTGTCGGCCTTAGCCCTTGCTGACTCACTGGAGCGCCGGATAAAGGAGGTCGAGTCCGAAGTGTTAGGATCACAACAGGCTTCGGAGTCCACGGCGGAAGAGCTCGCGTCCGCCCGTGCGAGCGCAAGCGACCTGCAGTGTGCCTTGTCCAAGATTTCTGAGCTTCAGAGCGTTGTCGGCGAGTTGGAACGGGAGAAAATCCACCTGAAAGAGACCACCGCGGCTCTCACAAGCGAGTTCGGCCAGGCCAATGCGAAGCTTTTAGAGATGCAGGATGTGATTCACTCGCAGCAGGAAGAGAAAGCGATTGCATTACAAACTGTGGACCAAACAGAGGAGGCGCGGACGGCGCTCGTGGTGGCGTTGAGAGATATCGCTGAGCTGGTTGGGTGAGTCATAATGTCCGTATCCTTTCGATGTCACAATAGCGGAAATGACGAGTTTTAGGCTTGGTAATCCCAGAGCGAAGCGTTGTGACAGAAACTGTTCCTTTGGGGAAGGCGGCACCATGGACATAACATTAATTGCAGGTGTTATTCATTTCTTGACGTTAGCGTATGGTCCAAGACCCATGACGAATATTCTGCACTTCTGTATCAGACTGCGCAAGTGTTTCGTCGACAGCGTCGTAGTGTACAAGGAAGGCCTGAATTCTGACGTTCCTCTGGACGCAACAAAAGCCCCATAATCTGGAATTTACGACTGCCCTCGTTGTCCACCTCGCACATGTTGATCAGGTGCGACCGCGTCGGAGAAGCTGCCGTGTCCAGCCTCAGCATCTTGGATAAGATCGCCGTTTTGAAGAGACAGTTGGCGACTGCGGAGGACGTACTGGAAGCCACGGCGCAGGCCTTGCAACAGACTGCGGTCGAGGTGCGCATTCCAAGGCAGATCATCACCCGCAGCACTTGGACAACATGGCAAGGCGTACCCCCTGTTGTCGAGTCCGAGTTTTCGTTGGCTGAAGCACAACATTCCTTCCCTACTTGCAGTTTTTGTGCCGCAGTGCGGCAAGGACGTCACTGTACCATGTGTCCCGTGCCAAAGGTTGCTGTGTATCTAATGAAATTGCGTGGGGTTGTTGTGTAATCTTGTTGATCGTGCACAGGGAGAGGTTGCCCTGGATTCAGGGTGGAGCTGGATCATCAATGGCGTCAGCAGTCTGCAGCGTCGACTACAAGTTGCAGAGTTGGAGCTTTCGCGAAGGTGACTGCAAATCTACAGACAGATCTAGAGACGCTCCCAAGCATGAAGGTGGTTTGATGCTGCTGTGCATAGCATTTTCATCCTGTTCCAAGACCATGAAGGAGACGCTCACGTTCATACACCGCGTTCGGTGCTGGCTTTGCGATACATCACACTCACTGTTAAATGTTCAGTCCTTTTCAGCATGGCCCACACGCGAAGCACGCAACTGTTCTTATGGAGGCGTGCTCAGTGGATACCGGATTTTCCCTTTCTTCGTTTTGTGTTGCGCAGCGCGGTAGTCCAAGACGATAGCGGTCTTGGTGACACCGCTCAGGTGGTCGAAAGCGCACCGGTCGTGAGGGAATGCAACGAAAACAGTGTAACGCACGAGGTAAGTGGCAGGGGTTGTAGGGTTTGATCTTACTTTCAATCGATGGCAAGTGTGCGGATTCGATTTTTGTCTGAGTGCTTATCTGAAGGCCGTTCCGCAATATAGGTGTACTAGCCTAGAGCACATTCCGGCTACCCTCCAGATGCAAGCCAAAGTGCACAATCTCGAAAAGCTGGCGAACGGGCTCCCCGAGCAGCGGTTACCCAGGACAAACACGTTGGTGCCGAAACAATGCTACGTTGAGGTAGTGTTACTCTTGTTTGCGTGCTTCCCTCGTGCGTGTGTTGGTATTCCATGTAATCTGGGCGTGAGCACTGTCGGTATGTTTGGACACACGAGCGAAGGTCACGAAAGATTTTGTGTGTTCGTTGTCTTCACCTTGCTTTTGCGGCGCTTGCCTTCAGGTTTGTCGTGAGAAAGGTTCAGCGGTCAAGTCGAATTTGTGCAATGTGAAACATCATTGTGGTATTGCACTTGTTTGGGCGTGGTGCGACAAAAGGTTCAAAATTCGGGTGACTGCACCGAGATTTGAACTCGCGTTCGATCGTCGGAAGGTTGCGAGAGTCCGAACTGAACAACCGGGCTGATCGACTCTGCCTTATGTGATGTGGTTCAAGACTTTCTTTGCTGGCCGCCCTCTCACACCCCTGAGGCGGGGAAGCAATCGTGTTCACGCATGAGGGAGGTAGTAGTTTGACTTGATCTCGTCGTTGGTTTTGTGCCGAATATTCCTGACCTAGGCTCTCCGGCAAGCCAAGGAGGAAGTGGAGACCGTCAAGGCGACCCTCAGGTGTGAAAGTATGCCATTGCGCAGCGTTTCTAGCTACCGAAATTTCGCCACATTTTTGACTGTTGGTCCCTGGCAGGTATCGTTGGAACACAGTAAGTGGCGGAAGGGGGACGATAAAGGAATATCTCCATCATCTATAGGAAAGCGATACTTGTGTATTCGCAAGAGGTTCTGAACCCCCCCCCCCCCNNNACCCCCCCCCCCCCCAACCTACGATATGCGACGTATGAAACAACGCAAAATATGGCCATCGCCTGCTGAAGAAATAGGGTACGTTGGAAACGTTTGGTAGGTATTACTGTACGCTTGATAGATGGATCAGGGTGAATCAGCGTGCGGTGACTGTGCGCATTCCAATAGAGCAGGATGACGTAATTGTCGGAGTTTTTCCTCCTTACCTATAGTCGAAAATTTTTGGTCAAGTGTGGGACAAGGGGGATGATGCTGCAGTAGTCGAATGTAGTGTGTGGAAGGGTAGATCAGTTTTTTGGCACGCAAACGTGCTGCAGGGATGTAGGTGTACCGTACCTCTTCGGGCTTGTGTACCCTTGATTTTGCTAGTTTGCGTGATCTTTAGATCTTCTGATGGCTCTACCATTTTTGTGACCACGGACCGCGTCTTTGCTAGATTTTGGGATTAGCAACTGACACGAGTTTAGTATGAAGACAGCAACAACAACAACAACAACAACAACCTGCCACTCCTTTGTTGGATTCCTCACCATACCTGGTCAGGCTTTCTCGTCTGTTTCCGAAACATAAGTGCCTCGCCTTTCTGAGTTGTCCTCACCCGACACACTTGTTGTGGTTTTGATCACGAATCCTTTCGCGTCGTTTTGGTCTTACCATGGTATGGTTTTGGTTTGACGAATCTCAGAAAGGAGCGGCTTCTGATGTTGGCTTTCCGAAGATGGGGTCACTTTTACCTGGCCTTGAGCAATGAAGCCCTGAGGAAACGGACAAAGGAACAGAATCAGGCCCGCATCCAGGTACGTGTAATAGTATGGTACCATCGGCGATACTCGTGAACTACACTGTAAACTGCTGTGCACACATTGTCCGGTGGCGCGTAGGGGGCTTCCCGCCTGTTCCACAGTTGCGATATTTCATGCTTTCCAACGGATGCCGTCCCGTGATGGACGTAAATTCACGGTGTCGCAGAAGGGCAAGCCAGAAAGTGCATCATCGAGCATGATGGAACAGACGCGTACCGACAGAGGGCGGAGTCGCCGACGTGGCAATTGTCGAGAGCAGTTGCAGCTGTCCACCTCGGAGGTTCGACTCATGGTGGAGAAGGAGGCCGAAACGGTTGCACGTGAACTTGCGGGCGCGCCCACTGCATCTTTGCTCGCGCTTATTGACGCGCGGAAAGAGATGGACGACGTAGCCATGAAGGCCCAGGTGCGTGCGTCGCGTGGCCAGCACATCTGTGCCATGCTCAAGCAGTAGGATGTATGGGGTGCCTCCTGTTCTTGTAAAGCTTGACGCCTATTCAGTGGATGTAGGTAAGTTTTTTTTCACAGCGATCAAGGCAAAGACGGCGCCTGCTGTTGCCGGTTTTTCTGGATGGCGTCCGTTTGTTACTAACTTGTGACAGGCGACGCTTGGCGTGTTGTACGCGCAACCGCCGTTGACGCAAGACGCCAACGTGGCAACGGATGGGACCATGATGCTTGAGATTGAGCAACTTCCCCACGAAGAGAAGCTGAAAAGAGAGACTCGAAACACCAATGTGGCGAAAGATGGAACCATGGTGCTTGAGATAGGACCGGTTCCCCACGAAGAGAAGCTGAACGGAGAGACCCAAAAGACTTCGCCATCGCCTGGCCGCCAAACGAGTGCGAGTGTCGACATGAACGTCGATGCTGGCGTGGGTGAAGAGGCTCTGCCAGGGCCGCCGATCGCACCGACGGTGCCGATCGACCAGCAGAAGGCCGAGGCAGCCACAGCTACCGATTCTACGGGCTTGAGAGTCCTAAAGGTGAGACAAGAGTCTAAGCCCCAATGGTGTCTCCGTACGAGTTCGTGTTCAGGTGCTTGCTTCACTTTTTACGGGATGTACTATCTAGGGCCCGTCATTTTTGTGATTCACCTCTTTGTCGGTGGCAGTGGTTTTAATCGTGTTGAACTTGTGGTTTCAGGAAGATATGTTGCTGCGAGTGGTGGGAATTTTCTCGGGGACTTCGTTTATAACTCATTGTTGGTTAAGGCCTGTAACGGTGGATATGTTGTTGGGCCTTCGCGAAAGTCTTCCTTCATCAATTGATCCTTTTACGTTTCAGCACTCACCCGACGTCGAAGTACATAGCTCGACTATGTGATGGCGAGCTGTTGTCGTTCAAAAACAAGCCGTTTGAGTGATAAGCACGTGGGGGCTGCCGTGTTATATCTGCTGCATTTCCGCTCCGGTGTCTGTTTCTCGTAGGGTGCGAGTGTGGATATTTCACCCAACAGCGTAGACGTGGACATGAACGTCGAATCAGCAAGTGATGGCGTGACTGTACAGACTTTTGTCAGCAAAAGTCGAGGCTGCTGATCTGTCGGACGTGAGGAGGGTCATGAGTGACTTTCACAACCCTCCTCAAGTCTGACAGATCGGCAGCCTCGGCTTTCTACGGGTCCTTCGGGGCCATCATGACAGAGCCTGTTCAATCACGCCAGCACTTGCTGCGTCGACATTCATGTCCACGTCTAGGCCGTTCTGTGAAGTTGTATTCACACTCGCACCCCGCGAGAAACAGACACCGGAGCGGACACGCTGCAGACATCAAAAGTAGGCCTCCGCGTGCCTCTCACGCAAGGCCACGAGTGGTTAGATTATCTCGTCCTGTTGGTCTAGCTCCGACGGTGGGAGTTCGTTTCCCTCTTCAACAAGGTATTGTACTTTTCACGCTCACCCTACATGACGTACAAACACAAGCTGGTTTATGTGATGGCGAGGTGTCATCATTCAACTACGAGCTGTTGCGTGCGAGGCACATGGGGGTTTGACTTGTAATGTCTGCTGCGTGGTCGCTCTGGTGTCTATTTCGCGCAGAATGCTCCACCTTACAGGACGACAGGGCCGCTGGTAGAGGATGGCGTTTCCAAGAAAGACCGGGCTGAGTACCTCAAGAAACAACGGGAGGAACGAAAGGCGAACAGGAAGAAGGGAATGCAAGCGTCCACGTCACGTTCTAGGTCCGCAGAGCCCCCAGGCAGTGCGGCCTTGCGCAACCGCAGAACATCTGCTCCTGCGATGATGCCAACCGCTGCCATCGATGCGCCAGCAGCTCCGCGTACCCCACCAACTCTCCGCGGTGAGGCGGACTTGTTCCAAGCGTCTCCGAAGCCGGCCATCGAAGACAGGGAAGCATCGGAAAACAAGCGAATGCCTCCTCCACCCATGGGGTTGACAGCTGGCGTGTCGCCGACGGGCGTGTCGCCGACGGGCACGGCACCGGCAAGGGAGGACCAGCAGGGCGGGGGTCCGTCCCCCCGTAGCGATTCGACGCTGACTGGCGAGGCTGTGGCGCCCTCAAGGGCGCCCCCACCCCGTATGTTCAACCCGACGGCTGTCCCCCCGCCTGTCGCACCTCCGAGCGCGACCACCAGCTCCCACGCTCCGCCTCCCGTGCATCCGACCATGGCGTTTAACGTTAACGAGTCGGTGGAAAGGGCTTTGAAGGAGGCGAGGCGCGACGCCGGCCAAGCTGAGAGGAATGCCATGTTCTGGAAATGCCGATTCAGGGACATGGCGGTGTGGGCGGCATCGTTTGCCGTCCTCACTTACGCATCCGATCACGGATTCGAGGACTGCTAAGAACTTTGGAGGGCGTTTGTTACGTAAGCACACTCGGTGTTACCGTGCTACTGTAGTTCCGTCAAGATGCTCGCGATGTCGGGCTCTGATTCGCTCCGCGTGCATGTGTCCGCCGTTCAATGCAGCAAGCCTTGTGGCTGCTAAGATATTGTGGTTGTGTTTTGTGCTAATCCGCGGCGCCCTGCGCCGTAAGGCGTTGTCCTCTGTTAAAAGTCCATTTATATGCGTCTAGCTCACCCAAGGGTGTTGTGATTTGAGTCAAGTTAGCCAGTGTCAAACTACGAGTGTCGTAAGAGCTCTACACGCGTCGACCCGTCCTGTCCCCTTGATAAGAAGCATATGGCCGATAGCTCTCCATGTGTAAAGGTCGCACTGCACACATGAGCCCACGGGTTTCACTGCGGGCTGGTCGCTATAGCTGCCGTTGCTGTTGTCTTACGAGCCGCCGTTCCAGCTCTGCTTCGATTCTCGCGTTGGAGCGTTCCTGTGTTGACAGGCATGATCGTGTTGGAGCAGGTACCGTGAGGGATCATCAGGTGCACGTCAATGTGCGTGTGTGTCACTGTTCCCTTCGTTCGTGGTGTGTGTAGCCACGCAGCGACATATACACGTCGTCTATTGGGTGTTGTGTGTTGGTGTCCTGCCATGCGCAACCGGGGATGACAGGCTGCCTCTCCCTCAAAGAAAGCCTGTCACCTTCTGTGCACGGATCTCGTTTTTCATGTATATGCGAAAGGATTCGGTACAAATCCGCGGACACGCTTACGAACCACAGCGTTCGTAAGTACGTACGCGTTTTGTCAACCGTGTAAAGTCAAAGGACTGCTGAACCCGTCTTGCGATGAAGTTGAAGACGACCGCGGCAGGAGACAGGCGGGGACCTCCTCCTGACAGGGGATGTGTAGAGTGCCGCTGGTGATCAAAACATACACGTACCACAAGGTGTAAGTGGTACAACATGGTAGACTGCCGCCCAGAAAGATTGTGGGTCCATTGGGTCGAAAAAACATGAGAACGTGTTTTTCGCAGGGGACTAGACCACCGTGCAAAGTAGACGTCATTGACTACATACTTCATGATGCGGAGTTTGTCCAACTCCCTTACACAAATTACGTCTACAGCGTGTACATGCACATGTAGCTACATGGGTTTGCTCTCGACTAGACTAGATGCACCTTTCTTCAAACATCAAACAAATTACTTATTAGACTAGTCTAGACTGCTGTGTTGTGGAACGAGAGGCACTGATCATTGCTGGTACGGAATGTTTGATTTTTTAATTGTGACCTACTGCACTACTGCTGTAGACTACTGCTGTAATCCAGCCGATTTCCCTCCATTCATTGCGCAGACTTCCAACACATCCCGTTCGACCTTGGTTGTATCTCGTTTGTACCATTTTTTTTTTTTTCTAGCCGATCCTCACCAATTTCCCCTTGAGTACATCGATGGTCGCAAGGCTGCACTCCGCCACCTTCTGGTAGCAGCACGGCTTTAACTCAGTCTTATCAGTACACACCCGCCAGGTCGTGTGGTCGCGCTGGCGTTGTTTGTGTGCAAAGAACAGGTCCATGTGTTGATGTCCTGTGTTCGTGTCTACTTGGTGTGTTTGGGTGTGGGACTGCCGTACATCGCACCGTGAATAGCCCGACGAACCGCAACAAACGCAGTCAGCAGCACTGACAGATAACCCAACCTCATCGCACACTCACGGGACCTTCATGTATGTATGCCTTCCCTGATATACCTCGAGATAAGGCTCGCCGAGTCGCGCACACTTCGATTGTTTTCCGAGATGTACTCTCGGCAGGAGGATCCATCGCAACTCAGGACAACGTGAGGTGATGTACATATCATGACGTCTGTTGGCTTGGCTATAGTGCAGCTACAACATTATTTTTCCCGATGTACTGCTGTCGTCTGCGTACTACCGCTGTAACTCCCTTCCCACCACTGATATAATTTCAAGGGCCGCAAAAACAGCGCTTGCTTGGTCTAATCATTGTGCCATCGAGCAAGTTGCATCCGTGATATTGCATCGTCCCCTTCCAAGTCCTACAATTTACAACAGCAGTTACCCACTAAGGTACTACATACAGCAGTAGCTCAAGATACATTTGCACCTGCATACAATCACCGCAAGACCTTCCGGTCGATATACAGCTAGTGAGCGGGGTGGAAAAAACGGCTGGAAAAGGTAAAGCCTACATTACATGCGTGCATGCGTGCACAATTTTTTTCCGGAGACCTGGATACTCTTGGCCAAAGCGTGGGTGACCGCAAGAAAACTCGTCGGAGACCCTGGCATTTTCTGCCGGGTGCGGGTGACGAGTGGAGAACATGTCCATCAAAGCAATACCCGTGAGGGGAATCACCCTCCTCGGAGTGAAAGTGTCAGGGTCATTCGGACCCCACGACAATCTTTGTAGTCTAAAATTCAACGCAGGATATTGCTGTAGATTACATACAGGTTGTGCTACTGTAGTTCGTTCTTCTGGAGCTTTCAATAGTTACTACTCCCAAAGTTCTAGAAAAAACGCGTAGTCTAGACTACTAACCAGGGAGCGCCATCATGCCGAATGAAAGCAGGTGAGTAGCGAGAAAGAACCTGAAGAAGGCGAATCAACCGTCCTTGACGAGGGTGAAAATTCCTCGGGCCTGGTGCCAGACGTACTGTCAGCCAAGTTCTTCGCTCTGGGAGCGCAGTTTGTCATTATCCAAAATCTGTGCAACCAGGACTTGCGATTCAAGGTGAACAAGCAACAAGTTCGGCTGAGCGCGTCCCGAACGTACTTTCTTTGTCGTGCGTCTGTCTGGCTGTCTTGCACTTCGTAGAGTCATCATGGGCATTCCTTCTCGTTTGCCTCCTGTTGGGGTGTTTGCTGTGCAAGACCGACTCTATTCTGCTGTATGTGTTTGATACGGTATTGTGAAGGCGTTCTGTTTTACTGTCTAACCGTCAGGTGCAGACAGTCCAGGCGTCTGTGTGTGGACAATAAATCACTCTTTTTGTTTTCTCTACCAAGCCTCTACCACATACGCCAACCAGCGTACTACAGCTGTGGTA